>NW_017547261.1:3370178-3396317 GCF_001854935.1 Bemisia tabaci | reverse complement strand
GGTGGTCCCAGGCCCCCCCCCCCCCGAGAAATTTCCTAGCTACGCCCCTGAAACTGTATCGTCTTGCTGTTGCTTAGTCGCCATCGGCTATAAAAGGCCATAAGAAATTGTATAGCCGGCTACAGAAGCTATTGGAAATCTTACAGCCGGCTTTAGGTTAGTGGTATTTTGGAACACACTGCCAATTTTTACCAGGGATAGCACAATTCACAGTGTCGATTTCACAGTCGTTCCTCAAACAGCTCTTTCCTTTAGAAGGTCCTATTGTTAAAGTGTGATCATGAGAGGCTCAAAGACAGTATCGATTTTGCTCGTAAATTCTTAGGGGTGCTGATACGTTTCCGGGTTCCCTCTTCTCGAAAGGGGTTCCCCATAATAACTAACGAAAAGTCCTCCTTTGTAACGGATTTTCAAGTTTTAGGGTCCTGCCGGGGCCTTGATCTACCCGTCAGAACTTCTGCGGTGCTGAATAGTACCCCTGGCCAGACCGCCCTCGCTCAAGGAGACCGTTACCATATCGCAATATAGTATCACGGAAAGGAAAATTTTCGCAAATATTGAGTTAAAGTCAACAGTATAACTTTGGGAATGGGCCTTTCGAAGGGAATGTAATGATTTATTTACCACTACGAAAAATACGAAACACAAAAAAAAGACACGCGAGTTTCGTAAACTTTATGGTAAGTTTGCATCTACCTTAGAGTTTATAAAAATCATAGAATTTTTACTTCCGTATTTGAAAATTTTTGCAGTGAGGAATCATTGTAATCCCTTGCGAGGGCCCACTTCCAAAATTACGAGTATACTGTTGAGTTTTACTCTCGGCTCGCTACAAAATGAATTGTGTCAAGAAATTACAATTCATAGACGGAGCCAGGGGGAGGAGGCGTGCGTTCCCCATCCCGTTCGCCCGTAAAAAGGGGGGGGGGGAATTCGAAGGAAGAAAGAGGGAAGGAACGGAGAAAAGAAGAAGGAAGAATGCTTACATATGGTAATTATTCAAGACAAAATTTACGCAAACTGCATATTAGTGCTTCAAAAACTCAAAAATTTTCTGGGGGAGGCCCCGAACCCCTTTTCCGCCCCCTCTCCCTCTTCCAGGTGTCTGGATCCGCCAATGTTACAATTTCCAATAAATATTAGAGCAAGGAGAGAGACGTGCTTGACAGAGTGATAAAAGATAACACGCAAGACGTTTAGGTCAATTAAGTCAAGCTTGAATTATTTGTAAAAATTCACGAATCATAGCATGGGCGCGAAGAAAATTTAAGAAGCGAAAATAATATGGAAACATTTACGTAATTATAATGAATAATAACAATGGTAAATTTTACTGCTCTTAGGCGAAATCGCATCGGCGTTGATTTATGTCATGATGCAGTTGAGAACGAATTGTTGGTGGAATGTAAAATGATAGAAGGAGTGATTTTACTCTTGAAAGAACTATTCAGCCAGCTGACGGAACAAGGGCGGAAGCTTAGATCTTGCACGTACTTCATCAGTCGAGATTTGGAAAATAAAATGAGTGGGCTGGTCATTGATAGACACAACGCGTGCCTTAAACCTACAAGTCTTCACTTGGAATCCTCTCAGAATCCCATCACCTTAAAACTGGAGTAAGACCAAAAAAAGAAAAATTAATTTTTGATCTTTAAATTTTTTGTTGGTTTTGCCTTACATTATTAGGTCAAATTTGTGTAGTTTTTCTGCGTTGCTCTCGTTAGCGTGGAAGTACAAAAATTCTAACTTTATCTGTAACCTTAATCGGGGAGACATAATCACAGATGATACATTATTGGTTGTTGAACATTCAATAATTTAATATCTGTGATTATTCCTTACAAAAATAAAATGATCAGTCATTTTGAATTTACCGGTGCAGTTCTAAGGGTGATTGTATCTTGGAAAGTAACTGATTATAGGTAGCAATTACTATAAGTATAAAAATAACTTTTTACAGAACGGAGAAAGACTACAATAACGCTATATCAGTTCGCCTTCAATTTCAGTTTAGGCAACACGAGCTCCAACGTGGTCGAATAGTGGTATCAGGTATCATCGTAAAATGACACGCTCACTCGAGTCACACAGAACTTAGAGCTTTTACCAAACGGAAAGAAGGCTAACCTATCCCAACCTAACCTAACCTAACCTAACCTAACCTAACCTAACTTTCCGTTTCGGGAACAATGCTAAAGACTTCAAGAAAAACTCGGGACGTTCCGACCTAGTTTTCCAGGTTACTATCAATCGGGAAGATAAACAATTAAAAAAAATAAAGCTAAAATCTTACATCATCGAAACCCACGGGAAGTCAAGATGATCAAGTACATCCTGAAACGTCCTGTGTTTTTTTAATGCTTGTTCAGCCTTGTTTCTCACTTAATTTTGCTGTCTTTTTGTTCTTTTTATGTACGTGTCGGGCTACCATTGCGGATCAAAGTGCTGGTTTAATATATATAGCTCTATTCCGTTCAACTTGAGAAAACCGGGGTGAAATATAAAATGCAAAAAGAGTACAATATTCCGGATCTGATTGGATCAACCGTAATAATTGAAATAGCCTTCATACACGCTGGCCTTGTCGATTTCCTTAGACAATTTTGCAGTCGTGAATGCGTAGCTAAAGTGCGCTCCAGCTAGGATTGTATTTAGCAAATGGGTGGTTTTTATACGAGGATTAAAAATAAACAATAGCCTCCATGCACGTTGGGCTTGTCGACTTCCTTCGACTTTTTTGCAGTCGTGAATGCATAGCTGAGGTGCGCTCCAGCTAATATTGTATTCAGCAAGTGGGTGCTTTTTATACGAGGATTAAAAATAAACAAGTGGTACGGAATAAAACATAATAATAGGAATTTTGCAAACGATAATCCGGGAATCGGAACTTGGCTGTTTTGAAAACGCCTTCAAACGCGGCGTGATACCTCACGCATTCCGGAGAGTTTAAAAAGTTGTATCATTGCGCCTGAGAAATGCGACGGAAGATTAAAATGGAAATAGCCTCCATGCACGTTGGGCTTGTCGATTTCTTTCGACTTTTTTGCAGTAGTGAATTTATAGCTGGAGTGCGCTCCAGCTAATATTGTATTTAGCAAATGGGTGCTTTTTATACGAGGATTAAAAATAAACAAGTGGTACGGAATATAACAAAAGAATATGAACTTTGCAAACGATAATCCGGGAATCGGAACTTGGCTGTTTTGAAAACGCCTTCAAACGCGGCGTGATACCTCACGCATTCCGGAGAGTTTAAAAAGTTGTATCATTGCGCCTGAGAAATGCGACGGAAGATTAAAATGGAAATAGCCTCCATGCACGTTGGGCTTGTCGATTTCTTTCGACTTTTTTGCAGTAGTGAATTTATAGCTGAAGTGCGCTCCAGCTAATATTGTATTTAGCAAATGGGTGCTTTTTATACGAGGATTAAAAATAAACAAGTGGTACGGAATATAACAAAAGAATATGAACTTTGCAAACGATAATCCGGGAATCGGAACTTGGCTGTTTTGAAAACGCCTTCAAACGCGGCGTGATACCTCACGCATTCCGGAGAGTTTAAAAAGTTGTAGCATTGCGCCTGAGAAATGCGACGGAAGATTAAAATGGAAATAGCCTCCATGCACGTTTGGCTTGTCGATTTCTTTCGACTTTTTTGCAGTCGTGAATTTATAGCTGAAGTGCGCTCCAGCTAATATTGTATTTAGCAAATGGGTGCTTTTTATACGAGGATTAAAAATAAACAAGTGGCATGGAATAAAACATAATAATAGGTACTTTGCAAAACGATAATCCGGGTATCGGAACTTGGCTGTTTTGAAAACGCCTTCAATTGCGGCGTGATACCTCACGCATTCCGGAGAGTTAAAATAGATGTATCATTGCGCCTTAGAAATGCGACGGAAGATTACAATTGAGGACACCGCACCAAGAACAGCCTATTGGCATATAGGTCGTTATTATACCCATCTGCTTTTCGGATTCTACTTACCCTGGACTATGCTGTGGCAGCTATAGAATATAGATAGGTAACAGCTCGAGGTCGAAAAACTTCTTTTTCCGAGTTAAGTAAGTCAGGCCTCTGGATCGATGGGTGCAAGAACGATCTATAAACGGGCCTATAAACTTAAGGACTTAAGGCGCTAGTTACCCCTTTCTTTACTTACTATCGATATTCTTTCATTTTGCGTTAATCATGCGTGATTAAAAAGATTTATACTTCATATTGCCACCAAAATGACTGTTGGGCGTAATAATGGCGTATAAACCGTTTTTTTAAATTAAATATATTAGACTGTAAACCCAAAATGTTTCGCAAAATCTACCCGGCATTCTTCAATAGAAGGGTTAGGTCACCCAAAAACACCAATACAGGGTACCTGCATAGAAAAGTCTGCGCAATACATCAAAAACAAAACTTTAAATACGTTTTTCTCAAAACGCGGTTTCCAGTTACTTATAGGCTGTTCTTGGTGCGGTGTCCTCAATTGTAGAATGACAACGAATAGACGATGATAAAATGCGCATTAATATAAAGAGCATAAAGAGATACATTTCCAGCATTTCTATCTGATTTAGAGGATCCAGATACACTAGTTGAAGCTATTTAGTACAGGCACCCGTAAAACGAAGATGCTGTAATAAGAGTAGGTTTATCTGAAACCTGTGAAGAACTAAAACATGCATGATTTTGTGGTGATCAATAAAAAGTCACTGCTGCTGAAACTGCGCAAAACACTTCTCGAAAGCACAGGCAGTTTAATCATATTGACCACGAACCACAATAAATGATTTTGGAAATGAGAGTGAGAGAAGGTAGTGAGAATGATGATACTTTGTTCTCCTTTAAATTCTAATAGGAGGGGAAATTTTAGAACACAGCAAATGAGATAAGTGGATTGGGAGTTTCGCTGTTGAATTCCTAGCTCTTTAATGTATACAAATAAGCATCATGGTGAATTGAAGGGGTATTCTGTATATGAGGCTTGCGCATGATGATTCAATTTCGCAAGGTGATTGATGGCTCCATTCAACGTTACTAATTAAAAATATGCCTAATAAATCCGGGTGGTATATTTTTTCAGTATAGTTCAAAATATTCCTATCTGTAAATCGTGTAATCCGGATTTTAATCGTCATTTGTCCTATTCCACGTTCTATGTTGATAGGATGATTCTTACATTGTGTTTTATTTTTTGTTATCTTGCAAAATATTTCATTCTAAAGTAAATTTCTCAGTGTTCTTTTCAAATTTTCAGGAGCTCAACGATGGAAGAATGGAATTTATATACGCACAACAACATAACTAAAACACGTAAAGAAATCGAGAAATCACGACCTTTACGCTCGTATGTCGATACCATACTGCGAAAATCCGTTGACGACTTAAATTTCCAGTTTGACAAGTGCAACCGAGCTTTCCACCAAAGAATTGATGAGTATAAAGAGGCAAAATCAAAATTAGAAAATCAACATTTTGAGGTTGGTGCTTACGCTAACTTCGCATTTCTTTTAGAAGTAATGTCTTATTTATGGTCTATGGGTACTTTGTTTAATTTATTATAATTTAAAGAGGCAATGGAAGAAAAAACTTACACGATCTGATTTTTAAAAAACATAATCTTCCAAAACTATGATTAAATTGATTGATGCATGATAAAAAAAATTAATACTTCGTGAATCTTGGAGAGAATTTGCTTTTTCTGGCGACGATATCAATTAAATTCTCTTCACCATGAGCGAAGAAAAAACATTAAAACTGTGGTCTGAATAATTTAACTAATAGGATGGTAGAATAGTGTTGAGCTTACACTGTTCTGCGGGGAAATAAAAACTAGATAAAGAACCAACGATTAGAATTAGCCTCACAAAATGTACTGTGATTCTAATTTTTGTTTTTCTTGCTTGGATTTCATCGAAAATTAGTGTGGGCTCTGCACTCTCCTACGATTCTGGTCTATTATTTTTCTATAGTTCCTTAATTCAGTATTTCAATTTTTACGATTTCACATTATTGCTGGTAAAGTGGGCGGAAATCTCTAAAAAGTGGAGTAAATGCATTTTTATGTGCGTTATTTGCAGACTTTGCGGCAAGCTAACGAAATGATTCGTAATATAGATCGTCTTGAGAAGGCAATCAGCGACAAAGAGGCTTACATGGCATTGGCTCGAACTCGCTTCAACAATCGAGTTCATCGTCCTGGGATCGAATTATGCAGGTTCGTCATCAGGGTCGGGGGCACGCTGAGACTTTTCGCTGCACGCGCAACAATTTACTATCCTAACTTCTTCCTTTTCTTTTTCCCCTGAGAAATGATAATGTTTCTTAGATTTTCGTTAAAATCATGATTAAAGGCCTGAACCCAGTGCTAGATTAATGAATTTTCCCATTAGTTCGAGATTAATGTAGGCGTGTATGAAGGAAGAGGGCAGATCATGAGGACACCCTAAACCTAAAAGAGGAACCAGAGGTGGATTCCCAAATTTTTTCGAGAATTTTTAGTCATAGTCTGTCATATTACAATTTATAGTATACCCAGTGCTCTCCCATTCAGTATATCATCAGTGGATTTCGCCTGAAGTGAATCAAACATTTACTCACATTTCAAGGCAAAATACAGTTTAGTTTTTTTCCGGCAAAAAAATAAAGGAAATAATAATTAGGGAACACCTGATGAGGTCAAGACAATTCTGATTAGTATACCGTCCATACGTGCCGTCTTTTAATATTGAATAATGAATGATGTCAATATTTTTTAATGCTGTTAGAATTTTCTATACAAATTTGCTACGAGGAGCTAGTAATATTAGTAGAGGCATTGCTTATGGGCACTAAGACATCAGAATCCTGTATTTTTCGACTAGAGAATTTGTCTCTTATCATGCAAATGATTACAGTTTGGTATTGCGTTTTTGACTAGACTCCAACTAATAGATTTTATCAACTTCCAGAGACGATGTTGAAATTCAGCTAATAACCGAGATTAAAGAAATTGAAAGTTCCGTCGCAAACTTACACTCTGTATTAAACGAGGTTAGTGAATACTTATTACACCTATCCTAACTTTCGTGAGTAAGCATTTCGTATATAACACTGTTTGGAGGCAAGTTCACTTTCCTCAGAATTTCCAACTATAGTTAAGCCTCACTTATCCGCGATGATTGGGACCAGTCCCAAAAAAAGACAAAAACGAAAAATAACCGCCTTTCCTACAGATGAGGGGCTTGGAGGATAGGGTGCATAAAGTGCAGTTTTTGCAATATCGAGAAATACGTGTTTGAAGTTTCGAATTTCCAAGGGTCCTCGTGGCGGAGAGAAAGTTCAAACTGACCTTCACATGCTTAAAAATTGGAATTTGGGAGCGAATGTTTCACAGGATAGGTATGCATTAAGACTAGTTTTACTTGAAACCATTAGTACCTCAATTTTTTCAAAAACTGCATTGTGCGCCTTGTCCTCTAAGCCTCTCAAATGTAATTTTTCCGAAGGAAAAGAATGAGGAGAAATTTATGAAACAAAAGAGGAAAAAGAAGAGAAAAACAAAATGAAAGTGTATCGAAGGAAGAGGACGCCTGCGCTATGCGACGTTTAAAAATTTACGCCGCCATTTTATTTTTTTACAGAGAAGTTGTTCGTTGAATCTGTTTGAAAATTTCACAGAATTTTATCGGCAGCACAAAGAAAAGTCAGTGAAATTTTCGGCCAGCTTCGTTGAACAATTTCTCCGTAAAAAATAAAATGACGGCGGAAATTTTAAACGCCGCATCGCGCTTGTGATACTTCGGCCGGAAGACGAAGAACTGTTTGAGAGGGGGGTTGAGGTAGAGAATGAGAGTCAAGAGTCTAAAAGTGCGTATTTCCTATTGCGACGTTTCAAATCTCTGCTCGTGTTTTATTAACAAAGCTACTATTTGCTTGGAGACTTTATGAGAGTATTCTCACCAATTCAAAAGAATTCCCATATAATTTGCAGCACCCTGGTAAAAATTGGCGATAAGAGCTGCGTTTCAAAATACCATAGGAATTCTTATAGCCGGCTAAAGAAGGCTACAGAAAATCATATAGCTGGCTGTAGAATGCGGAGAAAATCATGCGGCCGGCTATACGAAGCGATAAAAAATTATGCAGCCGGGCTATAGTTCCTATCGCCGGGTTTTAAAATTTATCGCCTGGCTGTTGCTTTTTCGCCATCGATAATAAAAGGCTATAAGAAATTGTGTAGAAATCCGTGTGCTTTGGTGTAGCCGGCTATAGAAGCTATTGGAAATCTTACAGCCGGCCGTAGGTCTATGGTATTTTGGAACACAGATTCTACTGCCAATTTTTACCAGGGCAGCTATTTAGCATTTTTTTCCTGTTTTTTTTTTTACCTAAGTAACGATTGGAGATTTAGAAAGATTGCAATGGTAATACTCATTTTTTGACCTTAGCCTCTGCTACACCCTGTAGATAAATTATAAAGTTTGGAGAGAATGTGACAGATTGTGTTGATTAAAAGCGGCATAGCACTTGTAAAAGCGATTTATGTACACATGAATCATGAATGAGACCTCCTCCTCCCTCGATTATTTAGGTACTCACATTTTTGCCGATGATATGATACTTCACAGCAAGTTTCTTACTTTTTAAGTTTTTAAATATAAGTTGAAAAAATATTACTCTATCTCATGTGCAATAATCATGCAGAATCGCATCTAACATCAAGGTACCTATGTATTTTCTCAGGCTCAAAAATCCCTTCAACACTTGCAAAAAGCGCAAATTCAGCTGGAGGGAGAAATCAACGTCAAGACTAATTCTCTCAAGATCGATGAAGTTGACTGCATGTCTACTCGTGCAGCGATGAACTATCACTTTTATTAAGCACGCTCAAAGTCATGATATTATTTATATTGGCGAGTGGTGACCTCTTTGTATACATTCAAGCGATAAAAAATGAAATTCAGTCATTGTAAAAATCTTTTAATTTTGTATCTTAATAATATATCAATATTTGACGGTTTACGGTTTTGATTTATTTTTCAAATCATATTTGAATAGGTTGATCACCCGCAACAGGCTTTTTTTCGTTAGGTAATTTTACATCGCACAAAGGAAGCAAGAACCGGGAAGGGCGGGTGGGCTGGGTCATGATCTCTTTGATGCATTGCCCGACCAAATTTCAAATTAATTCGATCATAATTAAAAATCTTGAGACGGGGGAGATCAGACGGTGTAATCTGCCCGATGATTTGTGGGAGGATCGATTCCGATGGCGATTTGGAGTCGCAGAGCGCTCTAATGTGCTGAGGTAGCGGCTTGATATGTGCATTTAAGTACCTATTAAAAATCTTGACTCATTGCAACTCATCATTCTCTTCATATAAAATCGTAAGAGTACCTACAACGCACAACGCACAGCGCCTGAGGCGCGAAGCGCTTTGGGGGGTTGGACCGTGAAGCAATCGGGGGCGTCCCCTGGTTGGTTTTCGACCTCTCTTCCAAGGCGGCTTAGAGTTCCTGAAATTTCTCAAAATCAAATGAATGGGACATTATGAAAGAGATTTTAAAGGAATCGGTTCATCCTTGAAAGCCCACGGGATATATACGGAGAGGAGGGGGAGGGGGGTTCTTTCTTGGAGCAACAAAAAAAAACTATCTCCCCCCCAATTTCGAAGTTAAGGAGTAGCTCCTCGGAAAACCCTCCACCACCGGGCACCGTCAACTCTGGAGGGACATCAGAATCGTGAAATTCAGATACTTTGGGGTCGATTCCCTGAAAAATATCATCCTCCGCCTTGTCCCTTCATTCTGAATCACCCTGTATAAAACAGGTAGCCAAACGGTTAGCAAATGGAAGAAAATATATGATATAAAACATAATTTTAAGAAAAATGAATTTTGATCATTTTTTACATTTTTTCTAGTTATTAAGAAAATTAGAAGTAAATCGTAATTTACCGTTCATTATCGGAAGTTGCATACTCTTACTGTTAGTGATTCTTACGATTGTGGCATTACTGTAGAGAGCAGTGCAAATTCAACTCGCTAAGTTGGTATCCGTCTTCGTGTTCAGTGAGCAACATGGCCGTCTGTTGTTATTTATCATTGACGTATAATACAATCTAGACCGCGCATTACGAAATTCAAGCGAGACGATAGGCAACCCAGCAACACACAGCAAGTGTACCGGGGAGACAATGGTGGAATTCGTGGAAATGCCAGTCTTGCCAGTGCCGTTGCCTGATACGGGTACACTTAGCTCGTATATCCGGCGGTATCAACTAGGCTGAAGGCGCGTCTTTACCCCCCTAGCTGTCTTACCTTCCCCGCCTAAAGTCGGGCCCAATGCGCGGTCTAGATTGTATTATACGTCAATGTTATTTATGCCTTTTCGTGTGTGTGTCTATTATTATCGTTATAATGTAAAGTTTTCTTGTTATTTTCGTGAAAACGTATGTGATTTATTTATGATAGTAATTGTTTTGTGATATGGCTTTAGTTACGGTGCAAAGATCTCCCAGCATTGAGAACTCTCCACCTAATTCCGTAAGTAAACTCCCTCGCATTCCTTGATATTTTGATGCATCTGCTTGAATGCCATTGTTTGTGTGGTGAATCACTTTGTTGGGAAAATCCTTAGACGATAAAAATTGGACGCTTATCATTAGTTTAAGGTAATGGACAATAGCACGACGAATTTCTGTCTGTTCATTTTCGTTGAATGTATGCAGGACTTTGTGTCACAGCTCGCAGTGTGCTGTTATTTGTGGTGATTCTTAACACTGTTTAAGTAGATCATCAAAATATTAAAGTCTCCTAGTTTGTATTCAATTTTATCATTTGTCTTTGAAATTTTTAGTATTTCCTCCGAATTGCAAGGAAATGAGCCTCACTTGTCCTCACCTCATGTTCACCGATATTTGATTTCAACCTAGTTTCTGGGTCTAACGGCAGATATCCAAACGCACTTAATGGTATTTCCAAGCACAGAATGTTATCATCAGAATGTTCTGAGGTGACAGAGATTGTGTTTTGATTTTAGCCTGTGCTAGGACAGGGTTGTTTTATGTTATTCTGTAGAAAAGGGAAATTCTTCAAAATTGAAGCTGAATACCTACTACGGTCCATTCAAGTGATGCTGACTTGGAGCTACATTAAGTGTAGCTATCCTCTGATCTTCTGATTATTTTACACTAGACTTATCAAATTACCCTCGGTCAACAAATCTTAGAAGTTTGTAGGAAAATCAGTGCACACTAGTCTGCTGAATTTTTATTGTTTAACTTTTCCGTCATCCTTTTCTGTTTCCTCTTGATGATTAAATTCTCTTGAGGTTAGTCGAAAACCAAGCATTGTCATTGAATCCAACTCACTAATGTACAATCTTAAAGCTAGTTGGCTAACTGGGGTAATGTAGCTACTCCTCCAATGGAAATAGTTCTTAGTGTTGCATTGTCATCTCCAAAACCTGGATGTTAACTCCTCTGGAGGTGTGAATCTTTCGCATTTAATTCTGACATCTTAGGAAGGAATAATTAACGTTAATGATGGATTTGTCCCTAGATGGGGCCTGAATATTTTTTTGTAATTCCATACATCTTGGATCCAGTTGGACTCTATTTTTAATTTTCATGCTTTGTGTGGCCCAGGTGAAACCTAGCTTGTTCGAGTCTAGGTTTTTTATTCTTTAAGAACAGAATATCCACAAATCATTCTCAACCTTTTTGGCTCATAATTTCTTTTTGTCAAATAAATTAGTAGGTTTGCATCTTAATACATAGCTCGTCCAAGAATTCTATTTAATAGCCAATCTCCAATTCAATTTTTAATGAGCAACGTCCGCTTGTGTAGGTACCATATAATAGATGTCCTTTCTTGGGAACGTTTTTAACATCAAGCCTGGTAAATTTGGGGTGCTTTAAAAAACTCAGTTCATTTTATCATCAGGAGCATTGTTAAAGTAAACTGTTTTGCTACGAAATCACCCTATGTTAAATGTCAGCATCGTATGACTCCATTTAAAATACTCGATGACTTACATAGTTGTTTATGAATACTCAACTTTTTTACGTAGTGGCCTCCTTCTCAGAGGCTTGTGACAGGACTGTTAGGGCGCATCTTGTAAGTTGAGGAACTAATTGGTTTTTGGTACGTTTACTCTGACTTTGCACATTATTTAATTTTTTTTGGCTCAACCACTAGTTTTTTGGTGAGCAAGAAAAATTTGCACTTAGTCCCTTTAAAAAAGTACGTTACCTACTTATCTTTGCATCTGCATCTCATTATGTGTTTCTAAGGCAGCAATAATCAACTATTTACTTTTACATGCCTCCTCTCTTAATCAGGAAGATATTAGAGCTGTCTCATCCATTTTGTTGGTCTACCATATTGCTATCATAAAACTTCTAAGACGGTTTCTCAGTAAGTGTAAATATAATTCTGGACCCTGGACCACTAATGATAATTTCTCGTGTAAAATTCAACAGTCTTTTTGGCAGAAAGGGTAAAAAATTACCAGTTTGCCCATTAAAAGAAATTTTCACCAGTAATTTCGGATGGTGGACCAAAAATTAAATTTCTCTGAAATGTGTTCGAATTTTTCGTGCTGAAAATAATACATTCTTGCTGTACATCAATTTTTGTAACTCACATTTCTCACATTAGACCATCCTGTAAGGTTAAAAATCAGATATTGCAATTTATATATTCCCACTAAAATCTCACATAAACTCAGTTGATTCATTACTGTGTCTTTGATTTGTTTTTCTAGTAAGAATCATTGCTCTTCTAATCTTCTTTTGAGTTAGGTATCCAAAAATTGTATTCTAAGTCATGAAAATGATACAAAATGAAAACTAGGTTGAAAAAGTCTGTGTGCTTGAAGAAGTTCCAATTACAGTTAACTTCGGTTTTGGTGAATTTAAAAGGTAAAAGTCCTTCTATCAATTTAATTTTTTCAAAGCCTGCCGTCTTTAAAGGAAACCAGTACCTCCCTAATCTCCAGAAGATATTACAGAAAATTAATTTTGTCTGTTTCATGTGCATATCGTGTCCTCAAATTTTTATTGAAGCACTGAAACTGTTAAAAATTACTCTTAAATATTCGTTAAATACTTATTCATAAGAGTTTTCTTTTGATATTGTTATTTTTATTCATCAATATTAGTAGAGGCGTAACCCCCAACACCCCCCCCCCCTAAAAAAATATGTTAAGATTTTGAGTCGGTAAAATGTTAAGCAATAGTAAACATTGAATTAAGAAAAAAAGAGATAAAGTGAGCGAGACTGAGCAATGAATAGGCATTAAATGTTAAATTATTATAAATGATAAAATTTCGTAATATTTTATAATAATGATAATATAATCTGGGCACAATACAATATAATAATACAGCAGGTTGGAAAGACTTAATCAAGTCAGGTTAATGTTATTTAAAATAATTTGTTTAAATTGATCCCCAATCGTCGTCTATTTGTCTTGCTATCAGAAGCTCGTATATTTTTCTCCGAATGGTAAGGGTCAAAATTCTCGCAGTTCCTTACAAGAAACTAGACGTATTTGCTTGGATCAGAAAAGCGTATTTTAAGCATGGCTTGTAGGCACAATGGTTTCAGTCTCGTTTTTCTGAATGAGCGACTTTGGATTTCTCAAAAAGAAGAATTGGAAAAGGGGACAAAACTATCAAAGTACGGAAACGTTGTCGGTAGTAATTACGGGGCTGACATCTGCGATGCCATTGTGGGAATGTTGTTGGTGAATTATTTGCACTATTTTGCATCGCTGCCGGGATGCAAAACGGCGCATTCGAACTCCAAAAATTTCATGGTAAACACTATTGTAAAAGCAACGTAGAAAATCCTTGAGAACTATCTTAGCCACACATTGTACCTAAGAAAACTAGAGCGCCCGCAACTTTTTGTGTATGTAACACGGACGTCCCGAGAACACGAATAGTTGCATCCAGCCGTAGCCATTGAAAAAGTCCGAGCGCCTCCAATTTTCTGTGTATGCAACACGGACATCCCGAGAACACGAATAGTTGCATCCAGACCTAGCCATTGAGAAAGACTGAGCGCCTTCAATTGTGTCCGTTTGTGATAACAAAATGTGTCGCTCATTGCATGCATACGTCATCGTTGTAGTGCAGTTGGTGTATTTAATCAAATTCAAATAAAGAAATAGTAAATTAGAGATAAATATATAAATGAACTGGTTTGCGTTCATGCAGTAATTACTGGCCTGACTTAATCGGCGATTACGCTTTTAGTCTTCTTCTGAATCTTCTTCTCATTTTATTTACTTGGAAATATGTAAAAATGGTATCCTATCAATTATTCACTATCTTCCACTCGTGGCAGCATTGCCAAATAGTGCAATTTGGGTGACAGTTGTCGGCAGAAACGAACGGAATCACGACCTATCGTGATCATCGCTGTTTCCAGGGTGACAAGTTTTTTAGATTTTAAAATTCCCTGGATTTGTAGATACTTTAAAGAAAACCCCCGACTTCTCCCAGGCTCTTCAGTGTTTTTTGGCATGGTTTTGGATGAAAATTATAATCCAAAAAAATTCAGAGCGCAAGTGCAAATCGCGATAATTTTGTCGGTCGCGAATGCGGTATTGACATCCGCAATGCCTTCGTTGAAATGTTCTTGGCAGATGATCTTCGGAAATTTTCACCATCTGACAACGCGGCCTGGTGCTTCACGGCTCATCGAAAATTTAAGGATTTAATAGTAAACACGGTTGTAAATGTTTTGTGGACAACCCTCGGAACCAACATCGCAGCCGCATGTTGTCCCGAAAGTCAAAGCGCCTGCAATTTTTTGTGTAGTATGCAACACAGATAGGTATCCAGAGAACACGTATGGTTGCATCCTGGCCTAGCCACTATTAAAGCCAAAGCGCCTTCAATTTTTCCCGCTTTTGAAAACAGGACGCGTCTCTCTTCGCATTCTTATGTTGTCGATGCACGAAAAAAGGAAGGTTGGAAGCATTCAATGAAATTTAAAATGAACAAAAAAAATGCGTAACTAAAATCTATTCTTTACTTGCAACCGGTGATAGTGTAATCTCTCTGCAAGCGTGTGCAACGTCAATTCAGCCGAAAAATGAGAGCCAACCAGAATTTGATTCCACATGGCGCTACACTGGGTATAAAGGGGCTACGGTAGTGATAAAAGAATATAGCGTATGAATTTTCGGACGTTACCATATTTTTCTCATAAATTAATCATTTTTTTGTTAACTTGCGTATGTGCAGTTTTATTTTCTCTCTTGCTTTCTTTCGGCATTTTTCAGGGGATACTTACGCAATTGACAGGGACTTTAGTAGTGATAAGAGAAAATGCCGAATGAATTACCGGACGTTTCCAAATTCTTCTGATAACGACGCATTTTTTTTTTTTTTTTTTTTTTTTTTTTTTTTTTTTTTTTTTTTTTTTTTTTTTTTGTTAACGCGCGTACGCATTATTTCTTCTTGTTTATGCATTTTTCAGAGGGTAATTTACGCAATTTACAGGGACTCTAGCGGTGATAAGAGAAAACGCCGTATGAACTATCGGACGTTTCCAAATTTTTGTAATAAATTACGAATTTTCTTGCGTTAACTCGCGTATGCATTATTTATTCTTTTTTATGCATTTTTCAGGGGATAGTTTTCGAGTTTACTTACAGGGACTCTAGTAATAACAAGAGAAAACACCGTATGAATTATCGGACGTCTCCAAATTATTAAAATAAATTTTTTTTTAACGCGCCTATATAGGCATTATTTTTTCTTCTATAAGCATTTTACATACATTTAGCCGCTTTCATAGCGCAGCCTCGCGCTCTGCGACGCCCAATCGCCATTGCCCCCTATCCTCCCAGAGACCATCAGGGAATGGAGATGTTGCATGTGTGAGGGATTTGCGATTTGACCATTGATTCTTATGTAAAAGTTTGCGAGAAACACGATGGTGCCACTGGTTTTCTCTGAAATCAACTCCCAAGCTCACAAAAAGCTCTCGAAATGAGGCCAAAATAGAGGGGATATCCCACCCTACCCTGAGAGTCCACCTCTACATCAAAACAAACTCTCCATGCAAAGATAGGGAGCAAATACATTGGCAGGGTTGCCACTTTATTTGGGGACTCCAAAACTGAAAACACGGCATCACTGCTATTGTATTTGCTCCTTATCTTTGCATGGAGAGTTTGTTTTGAGTAGAGGTGGACTCTCAAGGAAGGGTGGGATATCCCCTCCATTTTGGCCTCACTTTGAGAGCTTTTTTTGAGCTTGGGAGATGATTTCAGAGAAAACCAGTGGCACCATCGTGTTTCTCGCGAACTTTTACATAAGAATCAATGGTCAAATCGTAAATCCCTCACACATGCAACATCTCCATTCTCCATTGCTTTATGCATTTTTCAGGGGATAATTTTTGCACTTTAATGCAGCGCTTCCAAAAATTCGAAAGAAAAACGCCCATTACTTTTCTGCAAATCAACGTTTAACTTGAGGAAATTCGACAACGTTCGGATGGGCGCACGGCGTTTTTTCGGGCCCGCGGCCCGCGGGGCGTTGCGACGCGCGTCCGGAGAGCGCGCCACGCGATTCGCGATGAACTTGGACGACGCGACGCGCCGCGCTCGCTCCGAACGTCAGGACGTCAGTCTGTGATCGCGAGCGAGCCGGTTCGGACCTCTCCACGTCTCGCGTCCGGCTCCTCCGCCCCGAACGCTACGTTTCGTCCACCCCCTCCCCCTCCCCACCGGTTAGATCGCCCCTCGATCAAACTCCGATTTTCGAACATTACACCTCGACCAAATTGGATTAACGTCGCCTTTTGCGTGTCAAGTGATGCTGGAACCTTCAATTCATGTGCGGAATTTTTATTTAAATTGATATAAATACAAACAAAATTGTGTCAAATTCGCTGAAATATCAGTGGAAATTAGGAGTTTTCCTTCCCGTTTGTTTTTAATGAAATAAACCGCTGAGTAAATACAGAGAAAAAGAAATCGTCCTGAAAAACGCGTCAAACTCTCGGGGATAAATGAGGATTCTCAGTGCCGATTGAGATAGTTTCAAGTGTTTTTACATTTTTTTTATTTTATTCATTTACTTAAAATTGTGCGGCCAGACGCGTCAAACGGAACGCGGTAGACAGTTTTGTGAAGGGGCTCAGTTCCGGAGGAAAAAGGCGTGAAACTAAAAGCGGAATATCAGTGGCAGATACGAGGGTTGTTTTCACGCTCAGATTGGATGCGCTTCTGCGGTGTTTACATTAGTCTCTCGGTGGGCTGTGGTTAGTTCGTATCCGACTCGGCGTGTTGCCAGTGTGGGTCATGTTGTACATATTGCCGCCTCCGAGCTCTCCGGCGCCGCCTTCGCCGTGGACGACGATCCTTTGCAACGGGGGCAGCAACGGCGCGGCGGAAAATTCGGGGGAGAGCAACCGCGGGTCGAACACCTCCCTGGCCGCCCTCTCGTCCTCCTCCTCCACCTCCTCCCTCTCCTCGAGCACCTCCAGCTCCTCCCTCCCGAGGTGCACCACCCGCGGCAACGCCTGCAAAGTGTGGCTCAACGCCATCCAGACCAAAAACCAGCCCGCCAAAAGGAGCTCCCACAAAGTCAAACTCCGACCCAAAAGACGCGTAAGTTGTTCCGTCTCATTTTATCACGTAGGATCGTGCTCATACTGCTGTGATAGCGAGGAGAGCCGTACTGCCGTGCGAGGGAACAACGCCGTATGTGCCTTTAGACGTTGCCGGATTTACGTCAATTAAAACCGGATATCCCTGGAAAATTAAGAATATTTTCAGGGTCGCCACAGTCAAGGAACATCGGGAAAACCGGGAAATGTCAGGGAATTTTAAAGAGTCCTGAAAAACCTGGAAATGTCAGAAAAAATGACAAAAATGTCAGGAAAAAAATCTTCAAATCACCGCTTCATTTGCTTCTCTTCATTTCACTTTCTCGAGTGGGTTTGACGTTTCGAACAACAAATTTTGCCCGCAAACTATTTCTAACTATGTCTTTTTGAAAATTTGGCATTTGTTCAATTGTCAGATAATTTCACCAAAATTTTAGGGAATTTAATTTTCCAAATTCTGGCGCAAACCCAGTATTTTCCTTCAAATTTTTCAGATGATTTTGTTCGCAATTTGATCTATAATACTCGAAAATTTCAAGGAGAAATATGAATAACTTTCCTCACAAATACATGTTTTGTCTAGAGAAATGTGGCAACTCTCGGATGTCCATACGGCGATTTTCCTTAGCACAGCAGTGTAACTCTCATTTTCGAAATCGGGTTTCCTTCAAAATTCGTCAGATCTCTTTCAGGTGAAACCAGTGAAATAGCTAAAATAGCAAAATTCGTCTTATATATTATATACTGTAAAAACGATACGTATCAGAAAGCCGTAGGTTCGCAAAAATCAAAGTAGCTTTAGAGAAAACAGCCGCACGGAGCATTATTGCTCAAGAGAGCCAATGAAAGCATTGCTTTTAAGTTGATTTTCGCCCTTTTCTGCTAATTTCTAATTGAAAAATGTGTTTTTTGTGTGTCCAAAACGCAACCACGAAAGCATGCAGAAGATAACTCTTACGCCTCTCTTGCCCTAACACTAGCGTAACATGAAAATAGATAGTAGTACTTTTTTTATACTATTGAAATAAAATTGGTCAATTTTTAATAATGCAAAAAATTTCTAACAGTCTTTCGGGTAATAGGTGGAAATTTGACATAGGACGGTAGCTTCCAACAATAAAAGTTTCCGCTCCGACGCTATTGAGCGTATTTTCTCTAAACATAATTTTTGTACTCACTTACGGCTCTCTTCGCTATCATGGCAGCATAGTCGTTCCTTAAATAGGTCCGTAGGCGGCCTCATATGGTTTACATTGTGACTGTGTAGGTTTAAGGAGTTCCACAACGTAGCACTGCAAAACCAATTATTTAACTCTTTAGTCATTAGTCATCACGAGGTGAGTGTCTGAGGGTTGACTTTCGATAGTCAAAGGGGAGGATAAGATAAGAGTGTGGGGCATCTAAAGTTATATGAATATCGTCTTTGGTCCCGAAGATGCATACATTGCTTTATTCTCATTGATAGCATTGACAGAGATTACGTCATTGTCTTCTTTTGATTCCAACTCGATATAACGGAGAATCTTTAATGTGACTTCACGCGTAGCAGCATCTACGTTCGGACACGTTCGGTCGGTGAAGCTATAAAGAAAGAGGAAGGCTCCCTCCCAAACTTGTTGGATGGGAGCGCACAGTGGATCGAGTCAATAGGAGAGGTCGGACAAAGTTTGGAAACTTTCAGAGCCTATGACTCCGTTTACTCACAATTTTGAGGTTCTAAAAGTGGTTCCATTGGTTTCCTCGTAAAATTTTCTCCCTTAAGCACCTCTTGAAATTTTAAATGTGACGAAATAAAATTCAAAATTTGCAGTTTTTGTCAAAAATTTTATGTCCGACCTCTCTGACGGACTCGACCCACTGTGCGCCGCTCAGTATAGCGAGTCACTGGGAAAGGGCGGACATGATGAGGTAAATCTGGACTGCATTCTGCGATTTGGAACTGCAATTTCTGGCTCATCTGTAAAAAAAAGTATGTGCAACTGACGGTACACACGCAGGGTGTCCACAAGTCCGGAATTTCTGTAAAGTTCGGAAATAGTACTGATTTTTGTAAGGGCGGTCTGGAAGTACTGAAAAAGAGCGAAAATTCCGTTCGAAGGTCCGAAATTTTCCATTTTTGTCGCAATTTGAGAAATTCAAATTTTGACATTTTTCGAATTTCGTCAGATGGAGGTACTGAAAAAGTACTGAATTTTTCCGTTGAGGAGGTAATGAATTTCTCGGGAATGTACTGAAAAAGTACTGATTTTTGGCGAGCCTGTTTCAGTAGACACCCTGATACGTTGTTCTATACGTATTTTCTAAATTCTGTGGCAACCCTATAAAATTTAATATGTAACGAATTGATTTGAAAAACTACGGTTTTAGTAAAAAATGTCATTTTCGACCTCTATCAAAGGCTCGTTCTCCTTAGAGTCCCTTTATACTGAGAGTCAAGACAATGTAAATCCATTTCTGATTGGTTCCCATATTTTAGGCCTTCACAGTGTCAAAAACGGGAATAAAGATTACATTTTCACCGATTGCAAAGATTATAATCTAGAATGGATCAGGGAATTACGGGTTCGGCAAGGAACAAACGGAATGAGAGATGGAACGAAGAGAGGAAGTTGAGAATGGGCCGATCAAAGATTACAAAAAACGTTCAATTTTTGTAATCTTTATTCCCGTTTGTGACTCCATGAGGGGGTCTTGACCCTCAGTATAAAGGGACTCAAGTTCTCCTGTGCGCCGCTTGGGCATTGCGGCAATAGCGGAGTTTCGCGACCCGACGCGCGATGACGGCTACGTCGCGCTTGGCGATGGCGTGGCGTCGTCGTCGTCGGCGACATGCGGTTTCGTTGTCACACTCTTCTGCCTCTCTCGGCGAGTCTTCTTCACTTTCCGGCCACTGCCCTGTTTCCCGACACCGGCTCCTAACTGTTGATTCGAGTCGCCTTCTCGAAGCCAGAAGCATCCAGGCAGGATCAAACGGTGGGCTACAAGACGCTTTTGGACGCAAGTGAAAGGCCTTGTCTCCACAGCCGGCTGATTGGTGAAATTGATAGATACAGCCATAGATATAGAAGAAATAGGGAGTATGGAGCTATAGGGTGTCTGCAAGTCCGGAATTTTTGGAAACTCCGGAAATAGTACTGATTTTTTAAGGGCGGCCCGGAAGCACTGGAAAGTGTGTAAATTCCGGAATTTTATTAAATTTTTTGTCATCTTTGTCGCAATTTCAAATTTTTGAAATTTTTCTAATTTCGTCAAATGGAGGTACTGAAAAAGTACGGGATTTTTCTGTTGGAGGGGGTACTGAATTTCTCGAGAATGCACTGAAAAAGTACTGCACAAGTACTTATTTTTGACCAGCCTGTTTTACGAGACACCCTGATCATATGAGAAATGACTGTTGGAATGCAGTTCTAATAGCCTGCAAGTCCTTGAAAGGCAATGTAAAAAAGGTAAAGGATGCTCCGATTGAGATTCAGCGTTCCCTCAAGATTGTCCCATCGAGCCATTGTCCGTTTCATGGGAAACGCAACGCTGCCAACGGCCCTGAGAATGAACAAAGGACAGCCTTGTGGCTCGTGGAAGGGTTGCGCGAGCAGACCGGGGGCGAGCTGCGAGCGAAACGAATAAATATGATGAAAATAGCCCAACGAAAACGTGTCTAAACTCGGAGCTTTTAGAGCGATTAAAAACGCAAGGAAATTGTGACATTAGATAAGCGTACAGCAACTTTCCAACGATTTGGTTATAAATAGGCGGAAAGAAGAGAGCCGGGGTGGAGGGGGGATGTGAAACAAACGTAGGCGTGAAGCCAAAACCTAATTTGTAGAAACTACGGCTTTTTCACAATTTCGGCAATGTTTTAACACTTACCATGACTTTGGGACGGGGACGCGGGCAAGTTGGCCCGCGGCCACGCGAGCCGCCAGATAGTGCGGTAAAATCTTGATATTTTACATTGCTTCAAATGGAGGAAAGCGCTGGTTTTTTCAGGACTATCCGGCATCGATGTGTTGACTTCAGCTGGCAAGCTGGCAAACATGACGACCACAAATTTAGCGAAAAGCCTTTCCAATGCTCGGCTGTTTTCCATTTTCAATGCATTCTTCGAACCGTTCCAATGACGGCTACGACAATGCTGACGTAAACGCGACCGACCGGTCAACGGGACACAAAGCATACCTCGCCTCTTTCGTCTCTCTTTTGACTTTCTACGTAAATCAAACGAAAAATAATATAATGATGATGAAGACGAGGAGGGACTGAAGAACGGACCACTAGACAAGATGCGAATTTTAGCATAACTATTTTTCTCGCCAATATTTCACTAAGAACACAATTTGTGCAACGCAAATGACGGAAACAGGGTGTGTGCTGTCAGTAAGAACCGGAAAATTTGAGGAAATTCAATGTCGTCTGGAAAAATCAGGAAAATCGGTTGTAGATCAGGAAACTCCAATTGCGTCCAAGATTTGAAGAATGAGATTTTTCAAAAGATAATTACATGCAGCTTAGCACTTGCGAAAGTGAAATATTTGATTCAATTCACTAAATATGACGGTTCGTAAATCAAAATGAGTGTCCATTTATTCGCACAAAAAAATCTGGAGGTATAATAAAAATATCATGAAAAATTAGGATAATCCAAAATGAAATTTTAGTAAACACCCTGTGAAAGTAACTCTCAAAATTCTCATTTTTGTACCGCAAATCGTGTTCTACTCGAAATTTTGAAGGGGAAATATATATCAGAATGCCTAAATTCATACTTTGACTAGTGGTCCATTCCAACCGTTTAACGATTAATGGTTCAATTACAGCCGACTAAGTAATTCAATTTTTTTTCGTGTTGGGTTGGGGTTGCTTTATTGTAGATTTTATCAGTCATTAGATTATTTTAGTCATATTTTTCCCCGTGGGCGCGGTGAAAGTTTCTTGATTGCTCATCGAGCAAAATCCGCTCCGTTTCGGAGGAACGGTGATGGCAGGGCTGGAAGATTTTTTTCTCCGTCCGCTTTGTCAACGGAGAATGAAGAATGAAAGCGTCATCGCATTGTCTCATCGTAAGTCACGAATGAGACACGCCAATGCATAATGTCAAATTAAGTATTTAAATTACCTTCAATTTGTTTACATAACACAATATGAGGCATTGTCCCTGTGGCGGGTTCATTGTTTTAGCGTACTTTTTTTTCTTTCTTTTTTCCCCTTTTTTTTCTTTTCATATCCTCCGCTTTTCACCCGATTACACATACCTGCTATCATCTCCGTTTTTGTGAAAGCACTAGCGGATGCGATCTCTGTTTGCTTTCTAGCCACGGTATTTTTTAAGCACCTGCTTCCCCTCTGAAAGCACTTTCTGTGAGCAGGATACGCAGGGCGTCCGTCCACTGGTAAGGGAAGTCCGGAAATTGTACTGATTTTTGGGAACGGCCCGGAATTACCCCAAAAATACGGAAAATTAGCACGAAGGTCCGGAATTTTTCTCCTCAGGCCTCGCGTTTTCTATGCAGCCTGGAATGTACACCATGGAGAATTTACCCCACAATTTTTTATTGCTTCACCTGAGAGAGCTTAATGAGTTGAGTTCGCATAGTATTTTTCATNTTCTTTTTTCCCCTTTTTTTTCTTTTCATATCCTCCGCTTTTCACCCGATTACACATACCTGCTATCATCTCCGTTTTTGTGAAAGCACCAGCGGATGCGATCTCTGTTTGCTTTCTAGCCACGGTATTTTTTAAGCACCTGCTTCCCCTCTGAAAGCACTTTCTGTGAGCAGGACATGCAGGGCGTCCGTCCACTGGTAAGGGAAGTCCGGAAATTGTACTGATTTTTGGGAACGGCCCGGAATTACCCCAAAAATACGGAAAATTAGCACGAAGGTCCGGAATTTTTCTCCTCAGGCCTCGCGTTTTCTTTGCAGCCTGGAATGTACACCATGGAGAATTTGCCCCACAATTTTATATTGCTTCACCTGAGAGAGCTTAATGAGCTGAGTTCGCATAGTATTTTTTATAACTTTTTTCTGAAACGGGAAATTATGGAAAAAATAGATTTGAATGTGAGAAAATGTGCCGCCATGTGACATCATCTGGCGACATTTTCCATTTAAACGCTAGCAGATCCTAGCAGATTCGGTTATTTTTCCATGTGTCCTCCAGTATATAGTTGTTCAATTTAGAAACCAAGGATATCCTCGTGCACAGTTCTCAGAGTAACTTCATTTTAAACATGAACTTTAAAAAAAAATCAGACGCCTGAAAATTCTCCATCCCTTAATCCAACATTGATCCTCATTGCAGTTTATTTCCGCCAGATCGCGATTGTGCAATAATCGTTGATCCGCAAGCCACCAATGAACTTAGAATTTCGTGTCTACGTCTTTTTTGCCGCAATTCGCGCTTGAATATGTTTGAAGTTACTAAATTTTCCTGACGAGAAGGACCTGAATTTCTAGGGATAGCACTGGAAAGTTCCGTAAAGGACGGGGTTTTTACCAGTCAGTTTTGAGTATCCTGGGGAGGGATTTTCAGAAAGCATTCTGGGACGTGATAACCAGTGCACCCTTTTCCAGGAACCAAATCCTAATTCCGGAACTTTCGAAATTCCCGAAATGCTCCGGATCTTTTGAGTTTTCCGGAACATGCTCGGAACTTTTGCAAAAATCTAAAAGGAATTCCGGCACTTTTGACGGACCTGGAATGGGAGCACTGGTGATAACTGCACAATAGTTCCTAGGGGACTGCTGCATGCTGGCCGTACGCCTCGGCAATCCTGTACATCAGGCGTGCCATCCTACCTCTTTTAAGTTGTAAACTGATTCCCTTTTATAACGCACGGCTGTCGGAGAAGAAGCCTCTGTTTTAAGAGATCCCCTATCATTCCTCTTTTGACGCTATCACCCTTTCATTACCTCACTCTCACCAGAACAGAGTTGTGCAAATCCTTTCATTTTTTTGTCATCATTCGTGATTTTAATCGCTCAGCCTTGGTCGGACAGTGAGTCCCGCTCCTAAAAAAAAGATGGTTTCCTGCCTCTCCAGTTTCAAAACTTGGACAGCGAGAACAAGCGCTGCAATACCCGTTGGGACGCAGGAGGGCCAGGGATGCTGCAGGGTCATTCGTTTTGCAAGATCGAATGAACACGTAGCCCAGATTTTGCATAGAAGGAATCCCTTTCCCTTCTTTTACATTTCGGGGTGGGAGTCTTCCCTATCTCCTCAGCTACGTGCCTGAACGCAAGTATGGTATTTTTCAATCTTCTGGTGTTCGCGACTTTTTTTTCCAAGAAGAATTGGACCGCATTTTGCAATTTGGACCTATAAATTCTGGCTCATCTGAAAAAACACTTATGTGCCTAGGGAAACTAATGGCACATACGTTGTTTTTAAACCGGGCCGGAATTTATAGGTCCAAATTGCAAAATGCAGTCCAATTTTGCCTTCATTTTTCCGAATTTCGCGTGTTTTTTCGGTAGAGTACCCAGGTGTGTGGGGGGGAATCCAGACACGTCGAGATATGAAGCTCTTAGGGCCCACAAAGGCAGCCAACCTGCTTCCAATACGAAAAACACCAGACTAAAGCCGCTGCCAATCCTCAGATTCCAATATCATACCAAGATGGCTAATAATGCCCATAATTAGGCGTTTTTCCGCGAAAATGAGTAAATTTATGCAAACATAAGTCAAATACGTGCTTTACAAATGACGGGTCGTTGAAACTGTAATAATGAAGCACTGCGGATAATTCGAAGTCATAGGTTGGCTACCCTCTTGGGGCCTATAGGAGCTTAATGACCTAAAGTAAAAATCATCGACATGGCCGTACCCGCCCCATGTAGGTTTATGTTTCGGTTGATGTTGCTTTAGGCTCATGTGCAAGGGCTAGCGTTCTTTTTGTGGGGCTTAAAAGTCAAAATTTGCCGCGATTTTTGACTTGATCGATGCGATTAATGGCACGTCATCAGTTGGACCGCGTCAAGAACCAGGACCAATGACCTTAAGCTATCTGCGTAATGTATATTTTTCGGGAAATTTTGCAAGATTGGCATGATGACGAGCGAAGACGGCGAGGGCCGCGAGGTCCATCGCAGCGTGCGCCTTTGCTCCGGAGCGCCGCGCCGCAAGTCGCCGAGCCGGGCCGACCGTCTCTTTCCGCGAAGAGCTAAATAACGGCTTTTATCTTTGATCCTGGGCCGGGTGGCTTGGCGGTAGCGGTGGCATGGCGCGGCGGTGGTTGCAGGAAGTGCGGAGAAGTCAACGCCCGTCGCCGCGCCGCGCCGGCCGCGTCGGGCTACGCTACGGTCCACGGTCGGTGCCGATGCCATGATGCCCGCATCCGTATCCCCGTGGGCCTTCCTAGCGCCGCGGCCGCTCTTGTGCCAATATTTTCGTCGCGTACTCGCCGGACGTCGCGTCGCGTCGTCGGTTCAAGGTGGCTAGGAGCCGAGGCCGTCGCCAGATCGTCCCAGTGAAAGTGCTCGTCCGCTAGCTACCATCATAGAGTTATACAGAGTACACAG
>NW_017547261.1:3346740-3369978 GCF_001854935.1 Bemisia tabaci | reverse complement strand
TCAAACTTTTCCTGGCTTTATCTCCACTTCAGCGGGTACACGCCCACTCGAAGTTTTAAAATTCGATGTTTTTGATCCATTTTGTATTGCAATATTCCAAGAAATAAAAGCTTCTTCTCGTGTTAAAGGAAAACAGTGCGCATTTTGATAACAGACGGAACTGTCTAAAAGACAAGCAGAATAAGCTCCAGATATCTTTCATGACGGATGATTTTTCCTCACTTTTTTTGGTTCTGCAAGATATGAAAGGGTTACATGTTTTCAATTATGCTTTAATTTAGTGCTCGATGGTGCTTTTATGACAATTCTGTTCAATTTTCAATTAAAAGTATCATATGTCACCTCTTGGACGAAAATTTTGGGAAATCAGGCAAAATTAGAGAAAATTTTGGGAAGTGATACACTTGACGGTGGAAATTCGGGTTTAAGCCCAACTATTAAGCTCGACGAGCTATATTTCCTAAGTCTACACCTAATGATAGTCAAAATAAAGTTTGGTTTGCCCAAAAATTCACAAAAAAATTTTGGGAGGAAATAGAACCTGGAATTTGACCCTTATTTGAATTCACCCAACTGCATAATAGTCCCTAGGGGACTGCTGCATGCTGGCCGTACGCCTCGGCAATCCTGTACGTCAGGCGTGCCATCCATTAACCACCTCCTTTAAGTTGTAAACTGATTCCCTTTTATAACGCACGGCTGTCAGAGAAGAAGCCTCTGTTTTAAGAGATCCCCTATCATTCCTCTTTTGACGCGATCACCCTTTCATTACCTCACTCTCACCAGAACAGAGTTTTGCAAATCCTTTCATTTTTTTGTTATCGTTCGTCATTTTAATCGCGCATTCTTTGTCGGATAGTGAATCCCGCTCTTAAAAAAAGATGGTTCCCTGCCTCTCCAGTTTCAAAACTTGGACAGCGAGAACAAGCGCTGCAATACCCGTTGAGACGCAGGAGGGCCAGGGATGCTACAGGGTCATTCGTTTTGCAGGATCGAATAAACCAGGCCAGGAGCCAGGATTTTATATAGGAGGGGGGATTTCCTACTTTTCTCTCCTTTTTTTGGCATTTTTGGGGTGGGAGTCTTCCCTATCTCCTCAGCTACGTGCCTGAACGCAAGTATGGTATTTTTCAATCTTCTGGTGTTTGCGACTTTTTTTTCCAAGAAGAATTTTGCCTTCATTTTTCCGAATTCCGCGTGTTTTTTCTGTAGAGTACCCAGGTATGTGGGGGGAGTACAGACACGTCGAGATATGAAGCTCTTAGGGCCCAAAAAGGCAGCCAACCTGCTTCCAATACGAAAAACACCAGACAAAAGCCGCTGCCAATCCTCAGATTCCAACATCATCCCAAGATGGCTAATAATGCCCATAAAAAATTGTTATTCCGAAAAAATGAGTAAATTTATGCAAACATAAGTCAAATACGTGCTTTACAAATGACGGGTCGTTGAAACTGGAATAATAAAGCACTGCGGATAATTCGAAGTCATAGGTTGGCTACCCTTTTCGGGCCTCTAAGCGCTTAATGACCTGAAGTAAAAATTATCGACATGGCCGTACCCGCCCCATGTAGGTTTATGTCTCGGTTGATGTCGCTTTAGGCTCTTGTGCAAGGGCTAGCGTTCTTTTTGTGGGGCTTAAAAGTCAAAATCCGCCGCGATTTTTGACTTGATCGATGCGATTAATGGCACGTCGGTTGGACCGCGTCAAGAACCCGGGACCAATGACCTTAAGCTATCTGCGTAATCTATATTTTTTGGGAAATTTTGCAAGATTGGCATGATGACGAACGAAGACGGCGAGGGCCGCGAGGTCCATCGCAGCGTGCGCCTTTGCTCCGGAGCGCTGCGCCGCGCCGCAAGCCGCCGAGCCGGGCCGACCGTCTCTTTCCGCGAAGAGCTAAATAACGGCTTTTATCTTTGATCCTGGGCCGGGTGGCTTGGCGGTAGCGGTGCCATGGCGCGGCGGTGGTTGCAGGAAGTGCGGAGAAGTCAACGCCCGTCGCCGCGCCGCGCCGGCCGCGTCGGGCTACGCTACGGTCCACGGTCGGTGCCGATGCCATGATGCCCGCATCCGTATCCCCGTGGGCCTTCCTAGCGCCGCGACCGCTCTTGTGCCAATATTTTCGTCGCGTACTCGCCGGACGTCGCGTCGCGTCGTCGGTTCAAGGTGGCTAGGAGCCGAGGCCGTCGCCAGATCGTCCCAGTGAAAGTGCTCGTCCGTTAGCTACCATCATAGAGTTATACAGAGTACACAGGCTCAGTAGAGACTGTACAGCGAAAAGCTAAGGGTGTCCAGCGGGCCGATTGTTGAAATTGATCGACAAAGCCATAGACAATGAAGACAAAAGGGATATGGTTTGATCCTATCGGTGGAAGAGGAGGTTGCAATCGACAAAGGAGGTAAGTAGTAGACCAACTAACGGCAACCGACAAGAAACCCAACAGTTAGTCCATCATTTTCCCTCTCGGTCCGTAAGAGCCACTAGTTGCAACCAATAGGATCGGAGCATACTCCCTATGTCTTCTTTGTCTATCGCTCAGTCTATTAATTTCAATAATCTGTCCGCAGATCTAGTGGCCATGAAGAGGGCCGATGGGATGCACTGTCGAAAGAAATGAGCACTGCTTGCGGGGACAGTGTGGCGGAGCAGCGTGATTTAGGCTTGCACTGGGTGTCTACTGTTAGTAAAAACCGGAAACCATCAAGAAATTCTCGAGGCTATCGGGAAATTTTAGAAAAATCGACCATGGATCAGGAAATTCTGAATACTTCAAGCATTTTTAAATCATTTGATACATTTCAATAAATATGTCGATTTTTGAAATCAAACGGGTGTCAATTTATTCGCGCGAAAAATCAGGACATCTCGTCCAAATTATCAGGGAAATACAAAATTAAATTTTAGTAGACACCCTGTATGCAGAATGTCCTCGGTCGTCCAATCCGTAGATCGCGGGTATACTTCGGTAGGCGCAGTATGGTATAGGCAATTTGCCTCATCGGAACACATGTGTAATTGTGTAGCGTTTGAAGTATTTCTACGATGTTGAAGGCGCTATGTCGGCCCGTCGGGTGCACGCGGGCGCGCCATTTATCGCCCGCGATAATTCGAATTAGCGGGGTCAGCGAATTAAATTTAGGAGACATGTATTTTTCTTTTGCTTAAAATCCCGCAAATACTTCGATTTTGATAAAAATCTATAAATTATTGCTCATATACTGATTTCTGTTTGAAGCCGAGAGCCGTTCTCTTTATATGACTCTTAAAACTGAAAGGTGAGGCTGGAACGCTGTACCATGTGCCTTTTCTATAATTTTAATTTATAGAAAAGGAAACATCTTCCAAAGTCTAGTAGAAGTTAGCGT
This sequence comes from Bemisia tabaci, assembly GCF_001854935.1. Taxonomy (NCBI): domain Eukaryota; kingdom Metazoa; phylum Arthropoda; class Insecta; order Hemiptera; family Aleyrodidae; genus Bemisia; species Bemisia tabaci. The sequence continues at coordinate 3,366,608 of NW_017547261.1, read as the reverse complement.
TACTGAAATAACTAAAAATTCATCCGTAAGGTTTGTTTGAAAGTCTGGAAAAGTCAGGGAATCGGAAATCCGAGTCATTCAAACTTTTTCAAATGTACCTAGTTAAAATACTTACTTTCGAGAATATCCGTGAATTTTTCCTCTTTAAATCTTCATTCTCGATTAAATTTCGAAGAAAATTCTCTGGTGCGTTCAAGAAGAATCTATGAATTTGCCAGAAAATTCGTGTTGTATCAGAAAAAATCTGGCAACGCCCGAACTATCAAGTGGTGATTTTCCCTAGCATGGCAGAAAGAAGGAATGGGAGGTGGTTGGTATTTCTGACTTTAGAAAAATGAACCCGTCCATGAACTGTCGTGTGTCTACAGTTTTTATAATATCTACAGATATCTACATTAATATCTACAGACATTTTAACCGTGGAAAAATGTCTCCTCGAGCGGTCTGTCATCCTTAAAATTGGAAAATTAGCATCTTCATTGCTACGTTTTACAATCTTTGATCTTAATTTATTTTTCTATTTATATAAGTAGAGGTGCCGCTAGCTAAGTTTGCACTTGTTCGCACTCCGCTTCAGCGCCCGCGCCTGCAAAGCAGTTGTCCAAGAGAGATCTAGGAATTAAATTCCTACCTATGTTAATGAACAAAGGAAAATCGGTTAGATTTTACGTAATTTTGTCTTAATTCTAAATGACAGTAATCCATATAGAGTGTGCAAAAACTTGATGGTAGTTCCAAATTGAAAAGCGCTGACTCCGCGAGAAACTAATCGCGCCAAACGCAGTGCGAACACTCACGGAACGCATATTAGCGCCTACAAGACTGTAGGAATACTTCAGGCATTGCGCGTACAGTACGGTACGCGCTCAGCGCCTGCTAGCGCCTGCAAGAGTGCATGAATACTTCAAGCATTGCGTATACACCGCGTTGCGCGCTTTCATCGTTAAAATTCGCGATTTATCGGTGCTGGACCTTACCGGGGTGTACATCATTCCCGACTAGTGCACACCACCTGCCTGCAATCCTCGGGGGGGGGGGGGTTCAGTCCAAGGGGGGGGGGGGGGTTTAAAAACCAATACTTAATATTTCAAACCAAGCCGGAGACTATTTGTATTTTGCATTCCAGAAAATGAGCTTATACAGATGTTTCGAGAAAAAAACCCAAAATCCTAATATGCTTTGTTTAGGGGCTCTGTAATATGCTTGTTTGTGTATAAAATTGCAGAGTTACGATTGAACTTTTTCCCTCCCGTGATGCGGAAAGTAAAAACACCGCTCTCAACTTATTTTCGAGACACCTTTGAGAGTTATCTCCAAAAAATTCAGAATTTGGTTTTTTCCGACCCACAACTCGACAAAAATCACAATAATGGAAATTTTGTTTCCTCACCAGGAAATGCATACGATGATGAGTTCGAAAACTTTTCTTCCTGTAGACGGAAGTAAATAGAGGCTGTGGTTTATCTTTTGCACTTTGATAACAGAAATTAATGTAGGTAATTAGACAATATCTTCAGCTTGCGACCTTGTCAGTCAGCTAATACTGCAGTATTCAAATACAGCGCCTGCTCATGCTCATTTACTTCACACTGCTTTATCAACGTAGCCTTGTATAACATCTTTGAGGTAACGCTGTATACTCTCGATCCTAATGTTACTTGCGCTCTTTAACTCTTTTATTTCTCACTGGGTGGTTGCTGCCAGTGTTCCAAGTTCAAGGTAAAATTTATCTTTTCTCGATACAAGAACAAATATTTATTGGCAGCAAATTCAATAGTTTCTTTTCTCAGCCACTTCTATGTGTTGTACATAATATCGAAGGTTCGGGCACAAAAGTAGTACCGCACCTCTAAATAAAATTCGCTTACGCAGTCCCTAAGAAGTGGTTGAAATTTCACCTCTCAGTAAGATGAAATTTCATGTTGCTTCTGTGCCCGGTGCGAATCCGTAAAAGGCTCCTCAAGACTCCTCATGGTAATTTCGTATGTTTGTTTTGTTTCCTAACGCAATAAAACAAAAGCCGGTTACGTAAGGAGTCAACGGAGCTCAGCAGAACGTTACGGCAAAGATATGGCCCCTGGATGTGACCACTGTGAAGCATGGGTGGTGAGCCAGGCCAGGCCAGGCCAGGGCGGCGGCATGGAGTACGGTGTTCATCGCATATTGATGGGCAAGTAAAGGACTAGCCGCGATTGTCACTGAGTTTACTTTCTAAACACTTGGGCGGCTTGACAGTGGCACTGCGCACGCCACCACGTCCACGTCACTTTCACTGAGTGGTGGGCCCACAAGTCCCCGGCCACGACGCTTGTCGGATCGCAACGCAAATTCAGTTTATTCAAATCCGCGGAGTCCTTCCAAAAGCCATTGGCGGATCCACCGAATTGGCAATTGGTTATCTCAATTCAAAACTAGGAAATGTATCGATTCATGAAGGGGCCAGATGCTCCGCTAAGGATCGATTATTTAGCATAGGTTTAAATGGAGGAAATCTGGTGTTCCTTTATTGCTGGATCCGCTTTTGTTAAAAGCTCTACAGGAACTTGCTTTCGGGCCAGCGTGTTTGTATTTTACACTAGACACCTAGCCAGGATTTTGTTTCGGGTATAATTTCGGGGGTTGTTTGGCAAGGTTGACGGCGGCGGTGGTGATCTAGAGGGAACCTCTGGGGTGTCCCCCGCACGGAAAAAGTACGTGACATTGCAGAGCATGGGTTTTGAAAATTAGGTACGGAATATGGAAAACGTGCGGCTTTTTCATGTGAAAGCACGAAGATTCGAGACTTTTGCGACGAACTGAGAGAAAGACTCGTTCTTATCTCTCCACCTACTAATGTTTATATTATTCAACTAAACCTCCTTATTTTTGTATTTTATGTATATTTAAGTGCTGATTTATTAGCACAGCACTTTTTTGCAGGCTCCCAACTTTCCGTCGTACAAGCTCGAACTTGTTTTTATCATTTGCAGTACTCTGTCCTTGTTATACTTTAAAATGCGTGTCAGGTGAGGGAAAAGCGAGGAAAAAGCTTTGGGAAAGCAAGAATTTTAGATGAAACGTACCTGCAAACATGCTTATCCTTTTCTCCCTACTTTTCTTTCCTTGTTTCGTTTTCGGGATCAATTTACCCGTTCTAAAATTTGCATGTCCCGATAAACCCTTTACATAGAACAGTTATGTTTCGAAAATGAGTTTTCTAGGATTCTCGGAAGTGTAAGCGCCGCGCCGCTCTCCTCAAGAAGTCTCTCAGAACTTTAAAGGCCTTCCGCTCAATCGTTTTTTCTTACAAAATAAGAATTGGAAATTTCATTAAATTTTTTCATAAAATTTTAGATCCCTCCTTGTAATTTTCTGGAAAATCCACGAGAAACACGAGTTTAACGTCAAACCAGGGTGATCGTTCAGGAGTATTCTCTCCTCGTAAGCATTTCGGTTTTTGCCGTACTCGGCAATGCAGCGCCTAGCTGATGAGCAGCGTTGCCAATTTGCACTTATAGTATCCTCATCTCGTGCGGAATTTTCGGATATGTGGCGGTCCCGCCTATGACCGGCGGGGCGGCATGATGAAGACCATTGCACATGTTTACGGTTACGGCTACACATCTGACCATCCGCATCCGTTGTTGCAGGGGGGGGGGGGGGGGGAGGGGCCAGGGGGCGCCTGCGCAGCTCCTCGGCCCCTCCCGCAGCTCAGCTCTCTTTCGCACGTCAAATCAAATGAATCACTTTCCGGTTTCCTCCTTGTTCCCTAGTCGGAACTCGCCGTCGCCGCGTGGTCGTACGCTGAGCCCTACCGCAGAACGGTATGATGTCTTCGGGCTCCGTCCGGGATTACAGGTTCACGATCAAGTGCGGAACTTACGCAGTGCGACCCACATTAAATTTCCGGCTCTGACTCTCGATGGACTGACTACCTGGCGTAAGAGCGTAATTACACTCTGCAATGAACCCTGTCCCTCATACAATTCAATGCTTTTCCGGGCTCATCTCAATGTGTAACCCCTTTATGTCAGCTGAGCGACGATTTAACGCTTTGTCAGTTCGCCTTCTGTTTTTGGTGTAGGCAACACGAGCCTCCTCGTGGTTGAGTGGTAGCACCGTAAATGTCACGTTCATGCAGAACAATCATTAAATATTCTTCTACTGAACGCGAAGAGGTAATGCTAACGCATCGGATTTCGCCTACAATTTTGAGTGTAGGCAACACGAACTCTTACGTGATTCAATAGTGGTATCATCGTGAAATAACATCGTGAAAAAAAAGTCTTGTAGTGGTTACAAGACTTTCTACCTACATATGCTCTCCAGAAAACCTTTTAGCAGTACCAGACTCTTAGGAATATTAACCAAGCGTCCGGTAGACCCAACAGACAGATGGTTATAATCACCACTGGCAGGAATGTGGCGCTGGCTAGTTCCCGAAGTCCCGTGACTCTTTGAATTACTGCGGAGCATATTCAATCGCATAGTCTAGCCTTTACAATCGGGCTTTTTATCTGTGTACTAGCCGCCAGATCATCAGCCAGACTTTAAAGTCAACTGTAAATGCTAAGCTGCCTCTACCCATAACAATAGTAATTTTACCGACCCTAAGCGTTAAGGCAGTAACTGGGGCATTCGGTAACCCTTCAAAGGAAATGCTAGTATATCATCGATCCTGAAATTTTCCCTCTGCTTCTTCCTAAGTCGATCCGGGCGGAAAAGTTCAGCAGTGGCGTGACGTGAATAATCGATTTTCGATATACCCTTATTTATAGGTATGGCAAAGAATCGATTATTAAGTTGTTCGTTGCGGACACCCTGCAACTCGATTCTTTTCCATAGGTTTAAATGACAGATCCATCGATAAATCGCAAAGCACGCCACGCCACTGAAGTTCAGACTTAATTCCTTTATTTGCGGAGAATGTATAGGCAGAAAACGTCATGTCTCGGATTGTTTGCCAAAATGAAGACATTTGAGTTGCGGGGCACTGTGGTCGAGACTTGACATTTCTCCGATCGTCAGACGTTCTCGAAGCTCCTCCGCACTGATCAGCGTTGTCAGCGCGTGCAATATCTCAACCGATTCTCACCGTGAAAAAGGGTTATTTTTACTCTACCTGGCAACGCGTGCCTTATATTCTTGGCCGAGATAAGGCCGGGCCGCCGTCAATTGATTGCGGAAGTGTAATCGGAACGAAGGAAAATGACGCGGAAAAGCAATCGCCCAGTCGCGCAGCATTTATTTGCCCTTTCTTTTCGCTCTCTTCATAGAACCACTCGCATCCGCATTTTTCGCATCATTAAAATTTCGAAAATTTTATTATATTTTTATCAGGCAGGAGTCGATCGATATTAGACATGATGTTGAGCTGGCCCTCATTTTTTGTCGTGTTGCCAAGATCAACAAACTTTGCAGATAGGGGAGGCTGCCGGTAAATGCGGGGGCGAGGTAATCTTTACGATTACAAAGATCCCGCTCCTTTAAAAACTGTGAATATGCTTCAACGCGTGTCTGAAGCTAGTACTTATCTGGCTGTCAGTGGCGGACCGTGGATAATCGATTATGAACATATATATTTGAAGCTATAAAAAAGAATCGATCATTAAGGTGTTCGTTGCCGACACCCTGTTTTTATCGATTATTTTACAAAGGTTCTAATGGCAGATCAATCGATATACCGCGAAGCACGCCACGCCACTGGTGGCCGTCGTCGGAAAAAGGGACCTTACCGACAAGAAATAATTTTTCAGAAGAGCATTTTTCCCGAACTCTGCCTAAGAACCAAAAGTTGAGTTTCCTAGTATATAAATTGTTATCGGTCCAATTCATTTTAGCATCAATTGTATAGACGTAAAGTCAAGCAAGGGTACAGAAAATGCCTGAAAATACAGGCACGGGTAGGCCTCCCCCCTCCCCCTTCGTTATCTTTGTCTATCGTTTTGTCTATCAATTTCAATAATCAGCCTTCGGTCGTTCCCGGCTCACTCCTCATCCACCCTGCAGGCCAACGTTGTGGATCACTTACAGAATCCATGTCGTCCCCTGTTGTTAGCACCGATTACCCAGCTCAAAACTAATTACCTTCTGTGAGGCGGGTCGATGCTTTTTCATCACGGGAACAGTTTTTGCTTCGATTCTGTGTACCTCGTTATGATGAGCTCAATCGGTTTTTAACGATCCGACGGACTCTTTGATTAAGCGCCTCATTTGTCGGTGGCCGGAACGTGGACACCAAATCGCTGCATGAATCTCGCCGCTCGGCGCAGAGTTTTCGTGGATCGTAACGGGAGAGAAAGAAGTCCGTATTGGCGGATCCAGGAAGTTGGAGAAATTGTTTTCTCTCCATTTAAACCTATGGAAATGTTTCCATTCTCGGGGGGGCGATTATTCAACGCAGGTTTCAACGGAGGAAAGCCCGTGTTGCCAAACTGCTGGATCCATCTCTGTTGCCGACCTCCGAAGCTCCCGGCGCACAGTGGACCGAGTCAATATCAGAGGTCGGACTTAAAATTTTTGACTAAAACTGCAAATTTTGATGTTTAACCCGCCAAATTTTAAATTTTAAGGGGTGTTTCTGAGAGTAAATTTCACGAAGGAACCAATGGAACCACTTTTAGAGCCTCAAAGTTTTGTATGAACGGAGACATAAGCGTTTTTAATTTCTAAATTTTGTCCGACCTCTCCTATGGACTCGATCCACTGTGAGTCGTTTCCAGACGACTCCGTTGTTATTCGCTCCCGGTTCTCGTTGACTTTGTCGGATTCGATGTCCCATATAGCATCGCATATAGTAAAGTAACAAAAACACAGAAAAGTATTCGTTTGCGCATTTTGCCTCCCCGGAGTGCTGATCTATCCGACTCAAAAAAGAAAAAAGACTGTCCATTTTGTCTACGGGCTGACATGAAATTATACAGTCAAATATTTTCGTGCATGGTGTCGGTTATTTTGCTCTAATTTTCCCTCGATAAGTTCAAACAAAACAATGAAGAATTTGCATTCAAATTTTTTATTGCCTCATCTAAAAGTGCTTAAAGAGCTGATTTCACAGTATTTTTTATAATTTTTTTCTGATATGGGAAAGAGTATAAAAATAGATTTAACAGTGAGAAAATGCGCCGCCTAGTGACGTCACATGGCGGCATTTCCCATTTAAACACACGTGTGTATTTTAGCAGATTAGATCATTTTGTCATATCTTCTCCAGTAATTCTTCAATTCATCGACCAAGGGTAGCCTCGTGCTCAGTTCACTCGGTAGTTTCCACTTAAACACAAAATTCATCAAATTTCAGACACCTGTAAATTCTCTATTTGGTCGATCAAACCAACCTGACCCAACGGAACCAACCGAAATTTCGTATCACGTTGTGTTCCACCTCTCATTTTTTGAAAAAAAAAAGAAACTAGGGGATACGCTCCCGGACCGCAGCGGTCCAGCTCCCCGAAGCGCTTCGTGTCTCAGGCGTTATGCGTCACTCGTCTTCAGAATTTCATCTCATACACGGTTATTCAAAAGTCACGCACCACTGGCCATAACTTTAGTTCTAATAATGAAGATATCGATTTGCGGTTTTTGACGTGTCTCCTCATATTGATAGGGAAACGTTTTTAGGTACTTTCCAGTTTTTGACTCCCTCAGGAAGAGAGGGGAAGGGGTGCAACTCAAAAATTTCAAATGGCCACCCCCATCATGGCTAGTGGTGCGTGACTTTTGAATAACCCTGTATAAAAAGATTTGGTCAGCCTTCCCTAGTGTACAGCGGGATTGGTGCCCGGGTCACGAGTCACGAGTCGGCAGCGGTGCAGCAATGACAAAAACACTCCGGGGAAAGTCGGACGTAGCCGAAGCGGCNGGGGGGGGGGGGGGGGGGGGGGCTGGGGAAAAACGGCAAGTTCGAAAAACGATTGTTCGCCGGTGATCTAAAAAATTAATCGATGACGCGGTGCGGTGCGGCGATGGTGATGAGGCGGGCCGAGCACAAAGATTGCGTTCACAATTGCTCGACGGCGGTGGCGAAGGCGGCAGGTGCTTGCTTTCACAAAATCATCGGGGTCCGGGCGCCGCGCAGCGCCGATTTAACTTTCCCCCGGGTGCGGGTTCGGGTTCGGGGCTCCCGCACCGTCTCCCCGAACCAGAACCTCGCAAATCGAGCGTAAACCGGGTGCAGATACGCGCTTTTGCACTGCCCGCAGCCTCCGCTCCGCCCCGAGAAGTAATTTCAGCGGTGAGCATATACCGCTCGCTACGGGATTTCGTCAGTTTCCACGCCCCGTTTCGCAACTCGCCCAAATCGCAACGTTGTAATGGGCCACTGGACGGTGTAGGACCGTGTGCGTAGTCGTTTCTTAAACAGCTCCATTTCTCCAACGAGGTTCAATATCGACCGCGGAACGGCGAAAACGCGTAAATTGATCGGGTTGTCGCAAAATATCCGCTCCAATTTTATTTTTTCCGAAGGAGACTGAACTAACATCACAGCTTGAAACTGACCGAAAAATACTGGAAAAAAAAAAATCCCAATCTCAACTGGACTGCATTTTGCATTTTGGAACTATAAATTCTGGTTCGTCTGAAAAAACACTTATATGCATAGGGAAACTAATGGCACATACGTTGTTTTTAAACCAGGCAAGAATGTATAGTTCCAAATTGCAAAATGAAGTCCAACCCTACTCCTGGCTAATTTTGGCGCCAGTCATAAGAGTATTTACAAGACAGAAGTAGGGTTGATCCAACCACACTTTCGGCTGGTGCATGGTGCAACTACCCTTATCACTGGCGCTAAAATCAGCCAGGAGTACGGTTGGAATTGTGATACTTTTTTTACCGTGAAATTCTCCATACAGAGAGGAGAAAGAACCAACGTTTTCAAGAAATGACGTTGAAAGGTTTTCTGTTAAGAATCTACGGCGTGATAGAAAATCTGCAATGACGCTAACCCGAGATTCTGCAGTTTCACCGTCCGTGTAGTTTAGATTGTGATGAAGACACGGTCAAGGACGCTTCTAATGTCGCATCATAAATGAACAGCCTTTACGAAACTCGAGTAAAATTCAGCAACTGAACTTAAAGAATAGACCCTGAAAAAGGATTGCAACGATTTGCCATTTCGAGAGCTATACGAAGTACGAAAGGAATATATTAGAGTCCACGCCAAGTAATTCACGCACTTCTGGACTGTGACAGAACATCACCTGGCGTTACTTTTACATGTGAAGGAAATGCAAGAAGCAAGATGGCGGATCTTCTGTCGCAGTTTGAAAGTGTGGAAACTTATTTGGCTTGGACCCTTCGGAATTTGCATTTTAAAGGAGGTTTCAGTCTGTACCTTAAAGATTGTCAAAATCATAGAACTGTTTCCCTGGTAAAAATTGGCGATAAGAGTTGCGTTTCAAAATACCATAGGAAATATAGCCGGCTAAAGAAGGCTACAGAAAATCATATAGCTGGCTGTAGAATGCGGAGAAAATCATACGGCCGGGCTATACGAAGCGATGAAAAATTATGCAGCCGGGCTATAGTTCCTATCGCCGGGCTTTACACTTTATCGCCTGGCTGTTGCTTTTTCGCCATCGATTATAAAAGGATATTAGAAATTGTGTAGAAATTCGTGTGCTTTGGAAATCATTAAGTTTGTTACGGAACCACCTTAATATTTACAAAACACACGTTATATTTTTCTTTAATACATATCGACGGTGAAACTACCAAACTACGTATCTCGTTTGCGGTGTTTAAAAATCTACGCTCACATTTTATTTTTTTGAAGTAGACCAAATCAATATCATTCCTTGAAATTTTCACGGAATTTTCTCCGCACAAAGAGGAAAAATCACAGAAATTTTCAAGACTGGATGTTAAGTAGTTTTTCATTTAAAAAATAAAGTATGACAGGAAGTCTGCGACGTCGCAAACTCAGATACGTGATTTGGTAGTTTCACCGTCGATATTTTTTTCATCAATTAAAACGAGAATAATCCATACAGGATGTGCAAACATTTCAAAATCATGAGTTGAATATAGCTGACTCCGCGAGATTAAATATTAGAGCCTAACTCAAAGCGGAGCGGCGACGCACTGGCGCCTACAAACCCAACAGGGATACTTCACGCATTGCGCAATGCGTGAAGTATCCACTTAGGTTTGTAGGCGCCAGTGCGCGCATCGCGCAATGCGTGAAGTATCCCTGTTAGGTTTGTAGGCGCCAATGCGCGTTTCGAGCTCTCTGCCCGCCCGCCGCGCCGCGCCGCAGCGTGCCACGGCGCCTGAAGCAACTATTTCACACCAGAGGTATTGCACAGTGTCATAAGAAATTGAAGGCGCTCCAACATATTAAGAATGACAGTCATCCTTCGAAAGTACGGAGCTTTCCTCGCAAAATAAATCAAGATACTACGGCCCAAAAAGAGAGCAGTGGTCCAAAAACTCACTAAGTCCTAGCATCCACAATTAGTAACGCTTAGCATACATTTTATCGCCTGGCTGTTGCTTAAGCGCCATCGGCTATAAAAGGCTATAAGAAATTGTGTAGCCGGCTATAGAAGCTATTGGAAATCTTACAGCCGACTGTAGGTCTATGGTATTTTGGAACACAGATTCTACTGCCAATTTTTACCAGGGTTATTTAGTGGTTTAAATTTTGTGTAAAGGCAAATCATTGCAATCTGTTCAGGATCAGTCACAACGAGAAAAAAATCTAATCTGCCGCAAACATGTTTCCGTCCAAAGAGCAACAGCATGAACGTACCCGTAACACGGATTCCATTGTTGGAAACATGTTTTGAAGTAGGATTCACTTCCGAGACATTCGGCAGTTGCGCAACTATAAGCGATATCGAGGGCCAACTTGGTGCGATCCTACCGTTGCCATGGCGCCGATAGTAAACAGAATTGTTAGCTAGTTGACGGAGAACTTTGTTTATGACTTGAGTACCAGGAACTGAGCAAACTCACAACCCGATCCACGATGTATCAGAATCGTCGAGTGGAACGAGTGCATACTGCTCGGGACTATTGATCTGCTGCAACTGCATCCTCGCTTACATTTCATTTTATCAAATCAAAATGCGTTGACATTTTTACAAAATATTCCTCATTCAGAGAAATAAATTCACGGAGGTTTTTAAGAAATGACGTTAGGTATGTTTCCGCGCAACAAATAAATTATGAAAGGACGTCTACAGCTGCAGCGTCGCAAACCGAGATACGCGTTTTTGAAGTTTCATTGTTGGAATCGATATCGAATGACCTTGATCGATATAAAGCATTACCAAGATAGGGATTTATCGATCAGCGGGCCGATTATTGAAATTGATAGACAAAGCTATAGACAAAGGAGACAAAAGAGATATGGAGAGATCTTATTGGTGGAAGCGGATGGTTGCAATGGACAAAGGAGGTAGGTCATAGACTTACTAACGGCAACCCACGAGAGACCCGACAGTTAGTCTATCATTTTCTCCCTTAGTCTATAGGAACCAACCAAGTCAACCAATAGGATAGCTCCATACTCCCCATGCCTTCTTTGTCTATCGCTTTGTCTATCAGTTTCAATAATCGGCCCGCAGGATCACATTCGAGAACGATTCTACAATCGACCCCCTGCCCTGCTATCTTACTAGCTCATTCCACCTTCCATAACCGTGTCAACGGGGTGAAGGGGGGGGGGGCGTGAACGTAAAGTATGGTTGAGGGTGGACGTAGATCATGCGAACACGGGTATGCGTACTGGAGCATAGTCACAGCATACTCGAGTGCACAGGTCGCGAGCCGAGTTGCAAACTTTCATGTTTATTAAAGTTCTTTATGATTCTGCCATGGATTCAGAATGCCATTGCATGTGTAAAGCAGTAAAATCTCAATTCTAGAAAAAATTATTTCGAGTCTAATTTCGAAGGTTTTTTGATGACTTCTCGGATAATCGTTGCGCTTTGCAAACGCAGCCCCTGAAAATGCGTCGAAACGCGGGAACTTGAATTTCACTTAAAATCGCTTTTTCTGTTATTGCACGGGTCGCGGGCGAGGTCGGCGCGCGCCTTGCCGTTTCGGAGAAAAACAGCGTGTGGACCCTCAGACGTTGCCGAATTTTCTTTTATGTAAATCGAGTTTTCGGGGGAACTTGTGAATATTTCTCCAAAACTTTCCCTGAGAATTTCGTTCGCAACACAATGTACATACATACAAGTCCCTTCAACAGCGCGCCCGGGCTCTGTACGACACCTAATCGCCATTCTTGTCTATCAACCCAGAGGTCATCTGGTTAAATGGCATCATGTAATTTCCTTTTGAATGCCACCTATCCACGATTTTGCTGGACGTCCCCTACACTGGAAAATAAACACATTGGATCTAGAGTCCAGACTCTTAAAAACATCGACAAGAAAAAATACTCTTGATTCAATCGGATTTTTGCTTAAATCAAGAACCAAGCCTCTTAATTTGAGCGGATTTCCTTTTGATTTAAGCAAAAATCTGATCGAATCAAGAGTATTTTTCCTTGTCAATGTTTTCAAGAGTCTGGACTCTAGATCCAACGTGTTTTTTTTTCCCAGTGTACGTCCTACCAGAAGGAATCCAACCGAGTACCAATACGAAGTCGCAATACAATGTAAAGTATACCTAAAATTTTAAGACTTCTCCCCCTGAATATGGTTATTTTGGAGGAGGGGGGGGGGAACTCTTGACCACGGCTGCATGTTCGCACGGCGTTCTTTTTAAGTGCGGCAACAATGCGCTCGATTATGTAAATGACGTAAATCTATCGGGAGGATCTTGTGGCCGGCGCGGCGCGGCCCCGAAGATTCACACGCTCGCGTCCAAGCTCACACGCCGACACGCGCCCCTTCGCGCTTCGCCCCGAACCGACACGCGCGAGAACATCGCCGAGTCCCACATCAGCGCGTCGCAGAAATCCGTCGGAAATCCACGCGCCCACTCGCTCCCGCGGGCCGATTATTGAAAGCTTGAAGCAGCCCGATACGACATCGAATTGCGATATATTGCATGGTTAAGATAGGGCTATGTCTTGTCGTACTGTATCGACCAGAGGCGGATCTAGCCGTTTGGCAACACCGAATTTCCTCCATTTAAACCTATGTTAAATAATCGATTCTTGTCGGAGCACCTGACCCCTCCAAGAATCGATACATTTCCATAGGTTTAAATGGAGAAAAGGCAATGTTGCTAATTTGCTGTATCCGCCAATGGTATCGACATAGTTTCAATAATCGGGCCGCTGTTCCAGCCGCGCTCGATGGTGGCCAGGACCTCGGAAAACCGGGTATGGAGAATCTGCAAGTATTGGAAATTTGACCAACGGGTCAGTGGCAAGGAGTTTTTGTAGGGTTGCAGCAAAGTTTACCTTACGTCAAAGGACCACGCACACAATAGCAAGGTTTCAACGCCGGCTACACTGATAAAAATTTTCGTGTTCTTGGGTTACTTTTGCTTAATATGGGAAGTGAGACACAAACCATCCCAAATTTTGTTGCGGTGAATTTAGCGTAGAAATCAATGGATGTACTAAGAAACCTCAGAGTCCCCCGGAGGCTTGGATTTTTTCGTGTTTTACTTCCAGTACCGACCAAACTTGTTTGTTGAGTTCTCTTTCTGTGTACATTTCGACGTTTTTTCATATGATGTCCCTTACAATCTCTAGAGTAGGGTGAGCTTTTATAATCGAACTTTCTACGAGCCGATTTCGAGATAATCGGGTCTGTTCATCGCATTTTTCAGCAATTCAACACGTCATCAAGTATCTCCTGTATGTTATAGAGCTTTCCGAGGTAAATTCTGGGAATATTGTGGGATTTTACTTTTGATTTTCTCAGCCGACCAGCTAGAAACCTTTGGGAGGACGTATACACGGAGGTTTGATCTCTCTAAAAAAAATACTCAGGTGCACAGAGTGCACACTCTTAAACTACTTTTGGTGTCTCTCAGGACAATAATTGTTCAATAGTATGTTTTTTTTTTTTTTTTTTAATTTGTCATTTTTCTGTTTTTCCAGGTAAGTTCCTTGACGAATCAAATGTGTAAAGCCGTAACCGTGAGTCTCTCCATAATGTTTTTACTTCTCGTTTGACCTTTTCACTTTTGCATCGAAGGTGCTTCGCACAAGATCTGAATTCTTAAATCTATCATTGCATTTACTGGCTAGATCAAGTTTAAGAGAAACGCACCAAGTTTGATACACTTGAAAGTAAGAAAAATATTTAAAGTTTTATCCCTCCGTAAGACTCAATATTAAGACAAAGTTAAACGATTGTTTTTGCGTCCAAAATATTTTCTCCAACTTTGAAATTTCGGCAGGAAAGGACGTGCGACTAATTGAATTAAAATCTGTTTTTATTTACTTATTTATTTACTTTTTTAACCATCGGTACAACTATACTCTAGTACTTGTTCTATTTTTGAAGCAAATATATTTTCTGTCAGGGGGATGAATCCAAGCCATTTTTACTCAACCTAAATCATTTTTACCCAAAGAAGAAACGCATCTTGGTAAAAGAACCTGTCATGCCATCAAAATTTATGCGATCCATGTTCATTGTGTGGATTTTAGAGTAGAATAGGGCACCGCTCATAAATAAACTTTTTTAACTGCTACTTTTTTCTCTCTCTTTCCTGTTTTTTACGATTTTTCTTTATCCCTTTCAAAATATTCCGTAAAAGTATCTCAAAATAACGTTGATTTAAGTAGCTCTTCTCTAAAAAGAAAAACAAGCCAGAGCGAGCTCTCCCCTGCTTAGAAAAACTGCCTTATAGAAATTCGAAAATTTTCAAATTCCTTCCGAAAAATGTGCATTTTATGGATAACTCGTGAGGATTTTTTCTGTAAAATTCTCAAAGAACTTCATTCGTAATTTTCTGGAGAGTCAGCAAATTTCTAGGAAAAATGTCCCTAATGTTTCTCAAATATTTACATTTTACCTGGGTAAATTTGACAACATTCGCACGCTCATACGGCGTCCTTCCTCATAGTGCAAGAGAATAAGCGATGAAAAGGTCTCTTGAGTCTCGGACGCAATCCTATCAAAATGTCACTCGGCTTAGGTCAAGGAATGCTTGCGTCTTACGTCACGGAGACGGGGTCAACAACCCCGTGCAAGACGGCTGAGGGTGGAAGTCATAACGCTCGCGTGCTTTACTGCCACACTAATTGTCCCCTCCCCTATTGCCCCTCCCACGTTCCAGCAGCATGCATGTTAACCTCTCGGGAACGCTGCAAGGTATCTCAGAGCACGGATGTGGAAATATTAATAAGTGCAAAATTGGCACTCATTGTTGTCAGAACCGTGGGCTGTTGCGCTTTGAGAGTAGACGGAATAAAAACGATCTCGGAAGTTACTATTTTGAAGTAACAATAAGAACTGCATCAGTCGGTCATGTCACTCAAACCCCAGTATGATTCGAGGGTTTGTGTCAATTTCTGACCCACTTCTCATATTACCCGGATGTCTGTGTTCTTTTTTTCTCGGTGTAAATATGGTCGAACAATTTAAATGCTTTGTAAGCACGACTCTCAACAATTTTAGAACCGTTTGACCGTTCCCATAAATGTAACTAAAATTAGTGGAGTGGTACAAACATACATATAGCTTAAATAGCTGCACTGTAGCGCCCTCTTAGTTGAATTCGTCGTTTCTCTGACGTCAAAGTAGCGATGAATTGTCCCTACCTTAGCCAGAATCTACTACTCTTAGGCAAATTTTCACGGCTGGATTCGGTTAATTTTTTGGATAAGTGACTGTTGTATCACTGTTGGAATTAGGACCAATTCGAATCGAAAATCAATTTTCAACCAAATCCTGAAGAAAACGAGGCAATTCCCGGATTAGGTTCAATAAAGCACGCACATTGGCCAATGCAACACGACTTAATCTACTATGAAACAAGCCATACAAATTATAATACAAATATACAAAAATATTTGCATTTTTTACACTTTACTTCATCACTTTCACCTCAACGCGGTTGTTGTTACTCAGTTGTTGTTTGTCGCGCATAACATCTCCATTTTAGAAAAATTGGTTACTTTTTGAGGTTTCTGGTGAAACCGTTTAATTCCATCCACTTTTCGACCTACATCTGGATGTGTATCAAGAAATTTGGGATTGCGTTGGAAAAAAAAGTTCTTCCTTAGGATTTGGTCGAAATAGTCAACCAAATCCACTCAGAAAATTCGCCCATTGGCGACCAATATGGTGCGTCCTCTAAAATTCGTGTAAATCATTTTTACGTATCACCTCACCGTTCAACCTTAACTCTACAGCCGTACCGACATTTTTAACTGCGCGATGAGACAGACTCTCATTTAATCAAAGAAAATGAACCGTTCTGCAATATTTACAGGTAGATTTACCTGTTGCGAAGATAAATTGGTCATGCCGGTGTTGTTGTGTAGGCTCGTAAAACAATTTAACACTCGTTAAGCACTTCGGGTTAAGCAAGTGGCCATGGTCCGCTCCAAAGAGTCTGCGGAACGAAGGCATAGCCATAATCCGAGCATCTAAACTAGGACGCGTGTTGAAGTAACGAGAGGCTGTTTGCCGACAACCGACCAGTAACTGCCTCGCTGTCTGAGACCGTGGCAATTTATGCGAGGCCCAATGGACGGACACGATGCTTCCGATCCCTCAAAAAACGGCACGCCGATAGAAACCATGGTGTCTAGTTCTTTTAAAAACCGGGATTCATCTAGGAATGAAAATTTACCGGACAAATCAGGGAATTTCTTCTCCAATCACCCAGGGATCATTTCGTTTTCAAAGGCGGTCTAATCTGACCGAGCGCTATTCGGCTACGTCCGCCGGCCTTCGGCGCCGAAGGAATGACTGTCGGATTAGTAAAAATCTATATTCATATTCGAAACTCTGGAAAGTTATATTCTTTTCCCCTAGAAAATCCCGGGAAGGCGGGAGAACAGTGGCGTGGCGTGCTTTGCGATGTATCGATTGTCATGCCATTTAAACCTATTGAAAAGGATCGATAAACAGGGTGTTCGTAGCGAACACCTTAATAATCGATTCTTTACCGTAGGTTTAAATGGCATAACAATCGATATATCGCAATTCATGCCACGCCACTGCGGGAGAAAACTTCGGTTTCTCATCAGGGAATGAGCTTCTGAAAATCAGGGCAAAATCAGGGAATGAGCTTTGCCAAGGAAACTATACACCAGGTAGAAGCTGACCAGGAGGCTGATTCTTGAAATTGATAGACAAAGCGATAGACCAAGAGGACGAATGGAGAACGGAGCGATCTTATTGGTGGGAGCGGGTAGTTGTAATGGATAAAGGCGGTAAGTTTGTAATAGACTATCTAACGGCAACCCCCCACAGAACCTGAAGTTAGTACCGTATTTTCCTCCCATCCTGTAAGAAAAATCCGTTTAATTCAACAGAATCGCTTCATTTTCCTTTTGTCTTTTTTGTCTATCAATATCAATTTAAAAGATCCAAATTCCGCTGTTCTTCTGGCGTATCGCAGTACTACGGTACGTATAATCGCCATCGTCCAAGGGATCTGTATCCTTATGCAAATTCTCCATTGAGGGGTAAAGAATCAAGCTTTGCAAAAGATCGGTTCGCCAGAATCGATCTATTAAAAGATCGATCAATAACTGTCGCACAGTGGATCGAGTCAATTAGAGAGGTCGGACTTACAATTTTTAACTAGAACTGCAAATTTTGATGTCTAGTTTGTCACATTTGAAACTTCAAGGGGTGTTTCTGGAAGCAAGTTTCACGAGAAAACCAATGAAACCTCCTTCGGAACCTCTAAGCTTTGTATAAACGGGAGTTATAAGCGTTTAAAGTTTCCAGATTTTGTTCGACCTCTCCTGTTGACTCGATCCATTGTGCGTCGCCGCTACCAGCGCGTCCGTCGTCGCGTCGCGCTCAGCACATTACGGACGGGGGCCGTATTATTAGACGTTTCGAAATCCCTTCGGTTGACGCAACCAATATTTTAGTACACTGCCGCACCGCCAACAATTCCCCCTTCCCTTCCAACGATTTGCGAATGCTCCCTGGGAAAAACCGAGGGTTTTTTACCTCCAGACCACTCTAGTCCACGCTCCGTGACATTCCCGTCCGGATGATTGTCGAAGAATTTATTACTGTAATTATTCCATGTTTTGTAGACCGATCGGTCGGCCAAAGAACGGATTGATTTAATTAGCAAGCCGGGGACTTGTCGTGTCGTTTGAAGCCCTGTTTCCTTTCGATGGTTTTCAGTCGGAGCAACGGCTCAATAAAATCCATGAGTCGAAGGCGCTCGGACAAGTTGTCTGACACGATCGACATTTGCCTCCCAATTAAGTTTTGCAAGAAACCCGATAGCGTTCCCGATCACCTGTTGCTTCGTGATTTTAATTTTTTACCCTGAAGAGGCGAAGGATCGTAGACGCGCCGGACAAACAGTCTATTGCTCCTTATTAATCTTTCACTGGAAAAAAAGTCGCGTGGATCTAGCGTCCAGACTCTTGAAAACAATAATGACAAGACAAAATACTCTTGATTCAATCGGATTTTTGCTTGAATCAAAACGAAATCCGCTTAAATTAAGAGGCTGTGTTCTTGATTGAAGGTGAAATCCGATTGAATCAAGAGTATTTTTTCTTGTCAATGTTTTCAAGAGTCTGGACGCTAGATCCAAGCGACTTTTTTTTCCAGTGTTGTCTATCCTCGACAAGTGCGATAAGTGTCGATTAAATCAGTGAGGCAAAGTTTCAGAAAATGCACTTTGAACGAACTTCTCATCGTGCCGAATATAAGTCGAGGAACTATTCGGCAAAACGGTGTCATCGCGGATCGACCATTTCTTCGAGAACTACTTTTTGTAAATTTTCTTTTTGTCATACATTTAATTTATTTATATTGATGACTAAAGGAGTTTCTTAAACCTCCCAAAATCACAATGCTAATATGGTGGGGCTTCCTAACATAAAGAACTGTTTAAGAAACGACTAGGAATGCGACTCTGGAAGCCAGCGCGAAACGCGCATTAGCGCCTACAAACCTAACAGGGATACTTCACGCGTTGCGCAATGCGTGAAGTATTCCTGTTAGGTTTGTAGGCGCCAGTGCGTCGCCGCTCCGCTTTGTGTTAAGCTCTAATATTTAATCTGGCAGAGTCAGCGTTATTCAACTCATGATTTCGAAATGTTTGCACATGAATGCAACATGTGCAACATGTTTGCTGTATGAATTGTTCTCATTTTAATTGATGAAAAAAATATGTATTTAAGGAAAATATAATGTGTGTTTTGTAAATATTAATGTGGTTCCGTATCAAACTTAATGATTTCCAAAGCACACGAATTTCTACACAATTTCTTATAGCCTATTACAATGGATGGGGAAAAAGCAACAGCCAGGCGATAAAGTGTAAAGCCCGGCGATAGGAACTATAACCCGGCTGCATAATTTTTTATCGCTTCGTATAGCCCGGCCGTATGATTTTCTCCGCATTCTACAGGCAGCTATATGATTTTCTGTAGCCTTCTTTAGCCGGCTATAAGAATTCCTATGGTATTTTGAAACGCAATTCTTATCGCCAATTTTTACCAGGGCCAGGATGAGCAAGTCAGCGTATTTTTTGTTTTATTCATTTATTTCTTTTAGAAACATTAAATAAAACATGTAGCAAGTAAGAAAGGCAAGGAGAAGTTCTATTGGAAGGTCCGGGTTTATAGATTCCGGGAAAAGCAAAGAGGCAGGGATAAGTAGTAAAAAAAAAAAAAAATTATGGAAAGCCTTGAATTCGCCTCACGCAGCTCATTAGAATCGAAACGAACGGAGACCGGCAGCTTGGGACGTTATAATTGCGTCCGATCACGGCGAAGACAAAAGGGTCTGCACAGAATCAAAGAGAAC
>NW_017547261.1:3282062-3343143 GCF_001854935.1 Bemisia tabaci | reverse complement strand
CCCCCCCCCCCCACTCCGCCCGAAATTTAATTCTGGCCATTGTCCTCATCGAGAAGAATCCCTCACACCCAATAATAATAATATTAATCACTGCCCTGGTCCCTCAAAATAGGTTCCCTGCCCTGGTCCCTTAAAATAGGTATCCTAGGCTGCGACGAGTCCCCCCCCCCCCCCCAGTGGGAGTGAAGCTACCACCAACCGGCCATTCAAAGTGAAAACAGCCTTCATTCCCAGGAGCATTGTTTTCCCCTGTGTGAGAGTTGGAAGCAACCCAGCACACGCTGGTGTACTGTAGTCAAATGAACAATACTAATAATAAAAAAAAAAACCCAGGATAAACTCAAATCAGTTGAAATGTTTTTATAAATGAAACATTTTTTTGGTGCATGTTATCTAGTTCCCAAAAAGAACCCGGTGTAGCCGAAAGCGCGAATCCTATCGGTCCTTAAATATAGTAGTGCCGTATGAACGTCTTTAAACCTCGGAGCTGGGCATATTCCGAAAATTTCGATTTTTGAGGACCCATCTTAAAAGTTCAAATTAGTACGCGTCGCTCAGCTCTCAACCAGCCCCCCCCCCTCCCCCTCTTTTCGGCAACATTTTTGCAACGAGTGCTCGCTCGTTTTCGGTCGCGCTAGACTAAACCCATTCATTCCTATTTATGGTCATGCAACGTTGAGTCACAAGGGCATGTTGCTCTCTCACACTTCGCACACTGAACTTCACACATTAAATATGCTTTATAACGCGGCGTTTATTCAACGGTAATATCGGTTCGCGCGTCTTACATAACTATTATAGTGGACGCAGGTTTTTTGCTAGACCGCATTATCACATTAGTGTCCCTCGCTCTCTCACCTACGGTGTAGCTTTGAATAAATATGAGGCATCGAAGCGGTTGCACCGGTGCAATGCGCATTGTTGAGTTGTAACTGTGCTACAATGTTGTGCTCTTTGATTTTGTTAGTCCCAGCCCATCATATCACCATTCAGCGTATTACTAGCGTTCAGGATGGCGTTGTAAACTTGGCAGAATTCATGGCAGAATTTCAACTAAGGAGACGATGTGTATCTGAAGATAGGGAAATACGTGCACTGGGGTTGATGGTGTCCTAGATCTCGCGATCGTAGAATCGTCGTGTTTTTGGAAAGCCTTCAATTTTTCTTCTTCTTTTTCTTCCGCGCTGTGCAAAAATCGCGCTGGTTGCTTCAAATTTTAAATTTTGGGAGACTTCCGCTGTTTTACTATCACTGGTTCCAACCTTCTCAAAAACTGTATTGAAAACTCCCAAAATTTTGTTATTGCCACTTCTAATTTAAAAATTGCGGTGTGGAAGCTTTCCATTGTTTAACCCCCATTCCTCTCCCCCCAAAAAAGGAAGAAAAAAGGTTATCACTTTTTGTAGAAAGGATATAAAATTCTGAAAGCATTCGCTGCCGCAGATTGTCGTTAGTGTGGAAAGCAAGGAAAATTATCGACCCCTGGAAGTATGAGGAAATACTAAATATAATTTTCCACGGGATATGGAGTCTCAGCCCCCATAAATTTTCAAAAAGAAATTGCAGCTTTTTAGGCAAAAGCCATTCCAGATTAGTCAAACCAGGTAAAGCAAAGCTGCTTGTCAAGATTAATTTCTTCTTCCAGTTCTGACATACACCGCTTTTGTTTTCGGCTATTAAGTAGTGCATTTCGAAGGAGCATTAAATTTACGTCGATTCTTATCAAAATTAGGTCGTTTCATTGTCTTAATCAAGCAATCAAAAATCTGTGTTTTAATTGTGATAAATTACGTATTTTTTTTTTGCTGCTGTTAACGCTCAGTATTTTCATTCAACTTCCTTTCAACGTCCTGAAACATGGCCTCATATTTTTCTCCGACAGGTAGCAACAGCTGCCATTTGTCTCGGTGTATCCGTCACACATTCACTAGATGCACCGTTGCGTATTCAACCATTATTTTCCGCGCAATGTGCTTATGATATGCCATAAAAAAGATTGATACACTTCGATCAGGTCATGCGCTATTTTCGTCCTGCGTCTCTCACTTATTTTATGCCGTCTTTTCGTGATCAAATGTGATTTTTTATAATTCCGGCTATTCCCATTGCATTTCCGCTTCTAGCATGATAGAGAAGTGGCTGCTTTTTCGCCATTATGTTTCTTGGCTGTTTTTTTTTTGTAATGTTCGTTGTGCAATCCTTCATCCAGGTGCAAACCATATTGTAAATCTGATTGATGCTAATGGAAAGTTAATGCCCTCAGAAATATCGATAGTGTTTGAAGGTTGCTACATTTTCTTTTCAGCAATAAAGCCTAATATATTTCCAATGAAAATGAATGAGGCATTCGCCTATCCGATTAACAATCTTGTTAATCAAGTTTCCGCTTTTACGCAAGAGATAAAATTTTTCGCTATCCTCAGCGTAGATTTTTTTCACTGCATAAAAACTACGTACACTGTTTAAAATAATTTTGGCTCGGAGTGAATTTTGAAATGTTCTGTACATTTAAACTGAATCTAAGTGAACATAACACTTGTACCGGGAAGGTTTGCCGTGAAAAATGTTAACCTCCCTCAAGTTCTGACTTAATCCTCTCAGAATCCGCGTCGATTATTCGTGAACTAAGATATTCTCCTAAACGCTGAATTATTTATTTATGAATCCACAGTGTTCATTCGTGAGCATAGAATTTTCTTTCTCGCAGAAAAGTACTCAGAAACCTAAGTGACCCTAGGAAATCTTTTTTTCATTGATACTGAGTCTGAATGAATTTTTCTTGCAGTGTATAATGGTTTACGAATTCTTGTAACCTTTATCGTCTTGTTACTATCAACCTCTCGCTCTGCACTGTTCAGCTGTCAAACTCTCCAGAAAATTATTTGCGAGGATTAACTTTTACCGTCGCGGGATTTCATTTTTGCTCACAAACTGTATTTAATGAGAAATGCCGGTATTCAAGATCATTTTGAATCATTTGAGACCCTATGTTAATTTTTTAATTTCCTAAAAGACTAAACGACTGTCCATCACTATGTGTTGGTGATTGGAAAGGGTCAAAGTGACTTTTCTAAGCGGTGCGAAGATCTTCCTAAGGAGAAGCTACACAGGTGGTGAAAATCGGTGGATAAAATTATCATTATCTGCGGTAACTACGTAACAAGTCCAACTTTGTCACTCGAAATGTATCAGTGTGAGTATCATAGGACTGAAATGATCTAAGTACGCACTGGAAAAAAGTCTC
Organism: Bemisia tabaci; assembly: GCF_001854935.1. Lineage (NCBI taxonomy): Eukaryota > Metazoa > Arthropoda > Insecta > Hemiptera > Aleyrodidae > Bemisia > Bemisia tabaci. Next base: position 3,339,899 of record NW_017547261.1, on the reverse strand, counting down.
TTGGATCCTGAGTCCAGACCTTTGAAAAATGCGATAAGAAAAAATACTCTTGATTCAATCGGATTTTTGCTTAAATTTAAAGGAAATCCGCTTCTAATAGGAGGCTTGGGCTCTTGATTCCAGCAAAAATCCGATTAAATCAGGAGTATTTTTCTTGTCGCATTTTTTAAAAGACTGGACTCTGGATCCAGACTTCTTTTCTGCTGCTTGGTGCAGTTTGGGCCGCATCGTGTAGGTATCGCAGATCAAGACGGCATCACAAACTGCGATTTGGGCGTTGGCGTATGTTTCAAGTCGGACCTAAGAACGAACCCGGAACATTTTCTAATCATATTTCCCCATTTATAACGAGGAAGAGGTCGTTGCGTGAGCTGCTTCGTCAATTTGGCAACCAGTCATTGAGCGTCAGTCCCTAAAGATGATGTACGGGGCGAGACGAAATAGTAATTTGTGTTACAGCTAGGCCGAGAATCCCCAGTTTTGGACGCGGCATACAGTCCTGGTCCTCAACCTCATCCTGTATCGAGTTCGTTGCCCCTCCCCCCTCCCCCCTTCCGTCACAACTGGCCGGCCGAAGAGCCGAGCCGGAGATCGGACCGGACCCCCCCTCATTAAGTCTCATTAACCGGCCGTAAATTAATGGCAGTTTGATTGTGAATCATTCCAATCCGTCTGGCCAACCAGGGACAATCGTGATTGTTCTCCGCTCGCTCCGAGCAACCCTGCGGGTTGATTGTTGAATCGTTATCGAATGCTTCTGATCGATAAATCCCTATCTTAACAATGCCATATATCGATCAAGGTCATTCGATAACGATTCAACAATCGAATAGCTGGTTGCCACTCCGACTCCAGGTCACCAAGGAGCAAGTGATGAGTTTTTCTTGCTCCTTGATTACTAACTGCCGTGCTAAGGAAAAACGACGTATGAACATTCGAGGGTTGCCAAATTTCTCCGGATTATGCATGCATTTTTGAGGAAGGTTATGCATATCTTTTTGTGAAATTTTCTGATATGTTGGATCAAATTGCGAACAAAAGCATCTGAAAAATTTGAAAAAAATATTCAAAATTTGTCCTGTAAATTCGGTTTTTAGTGAAGAAAATCTGGCAACGCCTTAAGGCTCATATGGCGTTTTTCCTCAGCACGGCAGATTAGGTATCCAATCCTAGATGTTCTTCACTGTCTACGGAAAAAGAACCCTAGTGCCGATCATAAAATACGTAACGCTCTGTGGATGGAGTGGGGCCCAGGAGAATGATATCGAGGGCTAAAGAATGATACGGCTTAAATGACAATTTTGGCGAAAATAATTTTGTGTTTTATAAATACCATTTTTTTCAGAAAGTTTACATTTTTAATAAATCACATAAAACTTTACCATTTGCTTAGTTTACGCAGAAAAATCTCAATTTGAAAAAAATAATCTCACGAGTCCTATTTCGAAGTTTCTCTTTCTTCGAAGTTTTTCTTCCTCGGAAAATTGTTGGGGGGTTGTATACACGGCCCCTGAAAAATCTTCGAAATTTCTTGGAAAATGAACTTACACATTTCAGCTAAATGAAACTGTAATTTTTGCTTCCCGCCGAGCTAGGCCGTCAAATTTCGAACTAAAAAGTGTGTGCTCGAAAGCTAACCTTTAAGTTTCGAACTTGCGGCAGGTAGCGCCTCCCGAAATCGCGTTTTGGAGCAGGAACGAAAAGCGCAGCTCAAGAACCGAGGCGAGTTCTTCGGGTTGGATGTGGATGAGTCAATGCCCTGGTTATTCCTCAGTTGAACGCATATCGCAGTCGTTTAACGAGTAACGACCCAGTAGCGTCGCGGCGCGATGGTTTCCGTCTGGCCATAGCGTCGAGGTGCGCGGCGACCGTCCATGGTATCAAGTCTGACGGTAGCCATCACGATCAGTGCTACCACCACCACATCAGCGTCTAACGAGGATACTTTGCTGTTTAAGCTGTGGAGGCATCGCTCTGTTGCAAGGTCGATACTGCTGCAAACCTTTGCTAGGGCGTGAAGAAGAGTTCAGGGTACCCGCAAGTCCGGAAATAGTACTGATTTTTGAAGGATGGTCCGGAAGTACTGAGAAAGTGCGGAATTTCCGCAAGAAAGTCCGGAATTTTTGTCATTTTTGTCGCAATTTGAGAAAAAAATTCAAATTTTAGAAATTGTTTGAATTTTGTCAAATGAAGGCACTGAAAAAGCACTGAATTTTTCAGTTGAGGAGGTACTGAATTTCTTGGGAATGTATATTGAAAAAGTACTGTAAAAGTTCTGATTTTTAGTCAGCCTGTTTTAGTAAACACCCTGGAGTTACATCTTTTAAGAGAAATGGCTCTAAAAGCACGATGAGAATAGACTGATGTAGAATTATTAGGAACTACAATTTTAGGCTCATTCATAAAAGCCACCTGGCTGCACGAGGGAACTTGAATCAAATATGCTGTTCCTAACACGAGCCAGAAATAGTTCCTTATTGCAAATCGTGTTTAAATTTATATATTTCCATATAATTGTGCCGGTCTCAAAGGGCGTGGCAAAAAGATTATTAGAATAGAATTAGTCTACTTGCAGAATATTGAGCTTCACGCTTCAAAAAATATACTTCGCATGTTCGAAGTTTGAAACAGGAGTTACCCCTGCGCTTGGGGGCTAATTATTGGCTTTGTCATTAGACAAAGCGATAGACAAAAGAGGCGAAGAGAGACTGGAGCGATCCTCCTTGTGGGAGCGACTGATCGCAATGAGCGTAGGAAGTTAGCAAGACCATCTACCGGCCAACCATTAGAGACCCTATCGGTATGCTTGTCCACAATTTTCACCCTTAAGCTTGAACAACCACTCGTTCCAACCAATAGGATAGCTTCAATTGCCCTTTACCTTCTTTGTCCATAGTTTTGTCTATCAATTTTAATAATCAGCCTCCAGTTTCACAACTCGAAGCGTACATGAAAATGACCGGCGTCTTAAGTTGCAGTTTTTCAATTAAAAACAATTTTCACGTTATAAACGTCATGTATCTGCTTTCCTCCCTCTCCTGCTTTCTAGCTTTCGATTTTTTTAAAGTTTATTTTTAGTTATTTATCAATGAAGTACTTTAGCGTTAGGAGGCGACTCGCGGACACGAACTGTACCCGGCGGCTTCTCTGCTGAAAGCCTTAAAATCGGAATGCTCGAAGCTGTGCTCGCAGTATGACAAGGTGTTGGGTATTATAGACATGGCACGCGACGCTTAAGTATCGAATAAATCAATAATTAACTCGCCGTGTTTGTTTATGGTTCGTTCGTCGCGTCGCGTCGCACAGTGGATTGAGTCAATGGGAGAGACCGGACACGATGTGGGAATTTTCGTAGCTTATTATCTTCGTTAATGTAAAACGCACAGGTTTCACAATGGTACCATTGGTTTCCTCTCAGAATTTCCCGTTGAAAGGACCTCTTTCAATTTTAGTATGTGCTAAAATAAACATCAGAATTTGGAGTTTTAGTCACTTTTACAACTGTGCGGTGCGGCACGCCGGTGTGGTGCAGTAGCCTGTGTGCCGTATGGCTACTCCTGGGCATGAGAGTCGTCGGTTATCAATTGGCCGCTATTGTATAATGAAGTTAGTTTTACCTTATATGGCCATCTCTCAATCTCGCCCGCGCGCGTCCACAAACTCGCCAGCTTCACGCTCTGCTCGCGCTATCTCGCGCGTTTTATTCGCCGTTTTCGTCTTCTCCTCGCAGATTTTCCTTAGTTTACCCCTCTTGTTCTCCGATTTCCTGTTCGTTGACCCACCGAGCTCCTTTGTTTTCCCACCTGACAACGCGATTCTCCGGGGCCAAATTTTGTCGGCTCTTTCAGTAGGAGGTGCGACATCCATCGATGAGTCAAAACCGCACCACCGGCCAATCAGGAGCGCTAAGCCGTACTTGAGTGCAGTCGAGACTTGTCCCAAGTATATTTCAGTACGGTGGAAGGACCGACAAAATTCGGCCCATAGTCAGCATTTTTCTGGATCTCTCACTGTACAACACCTCTAGTGTGAAATAGTGAGGCGCCGTGGCACGTGGCACGTTGCGGCGCGGCCAGCCAGCCAGCAGGGAACGCGCATTGGCGCCTACAAACCTAAGGGATACCTCAAGCATTGCGCAATGCGTGAAGTATCTGCTTAGGTTTGTAGGCGCCAGTGCGCGTTTCGTGCTGGCAGCTCGTCGCATTTGATAGGACGTATATTTAATAGGACGTATTTGACTCTGAAAGATCAATGTACAAATGGGCTAAAACCGAAGATTGCGTGCTTCTCGGTTTTTTCCCTCTTTTATTCATCTGTACATAGTTTCTTTTGACACAACTACTGTTCATTGAATTTAGTATCGATGCCATCGCTTGGAAAAGGTTTTACAAATATTTGCCACGTTTTAAAAATTTAAATGTTTTTAAAATAAAGTAATATTTTCATTAAAAAAATTATTTATAAGGTTTATATTTCATCGAAAATTTCAAGGATGGAAATAAAACCAAATATTCACCCATGACAATTAAAAAAGATTGATCAAAAGAAGGAAATAACATTTCATTTAAAAAATGAGTTACCACAACAACTCTTCCGTCTCTCTCAATTTTCTCATTTCATTATTGTCAATGTAATTTCACATACGGACTAAAACATGACACTTGGACCAAGTCACTGTTGCTTATTTCACTCGTGGACGTAAACCACTAGACAAACAGGTGTGCGGACAAAAAATCGTTGACGGAATGCCCTGAAACCCTTAATACTCGAAGGAAATATCACAAAAAGTTCAAGGTTGTTATTTTGCTCAGGTTTCATGTGAAATGAGGTGAAGAAGAAAAGAACATGAGAGTATTGTGCAATGCGAACTAAGTTACGGTTTTCTCGTTAAATTTGTCCAACTAAACGTCGGGAAATGTAGAGCAAGGAGTGCGCTATTGCCGTATAATGTGCGTTGCAGATCGTGCATGAAGAATTAGATACTTCAACGTGGCCTCATACGTGCCTGAAAATATTTTCTTTTTCGAAAGAAGGGGTATCGCAATACNGGGGGGGGGGGGGGGGGGGGGGGGTCGCCGTACAGTGAATCGAGTCAATCAGAGAGTTCGGACATGAAAGTTCTGACGAAAACTGCAAATTTTGATGCTCAATTCTTCGCACTTTAAATTTTAAGGGGTGCATGTAGAAGAAAACTTCACGAAGAACCAACGGAACCACTTTTATAACCTCAAAGTTTTGTATAAACGGAGTTTTGAACTTTTAAAGTTTCCAAAGTTCGTCCGACCTCTCTCATTCAATCGATCCACTGTGTGCCGCCTCAACGTCACTATTTTCAAGTTTTTGTTCTTTGAAGCGAGGAAAATGTTCAAGTACTGTTCAATGCACGGTGATAATCATTTATTTTTAGGGACATTGGTTTTTTTTGTCTAATTTTTTGTCTCTCTTGTCTTTCTTATATTTCTCATCTAATTTTTGTTTCGTTTTGTTGCAGGATTGTGGAGATCATTTGCCCTCCGACAATGATAATGACGACGAGGACTCAAATAGTGGAAAAAGGTAAGAACAAGATTTGCTTTATATTTTCAAAAAGCAAAAAGCATATTTACACTGGTAGAGCTCGCTTCTGATATTCCGCGTACTTCTTTCTCTCATGAAATCTGTTGCTTACCGCCGGTGCAAAGTGACGGTTCACCAGCTTGTGAAGTGGCACAGGCTCTTAGTAACCACCCGTTACTATATCTTAGTATGGAGTATATATGCTCAACAAAGTTTTTAAACTTTGATCAAAAATATATGATATTGGGCCGTCGCGTCGTTCGCGCAGGGGAAAAATTACTGGATTGCAATTGAGGCGGTGGCTGCACTAATGGCATATGTGGAAAAACCTTGTTTTGAGAAAAACACGTTTGAAGTTTTACCTTGTGAATAACACGTCGTGTTTTTTAGAAACACAGCGGATTTTTTCCTTACTAGTTTAAGGTTTGAGTGCTTCTTGAAGAGCAGACGTGCATAAAATCAAATAATTTAATTTTGAGTGATCGGTAGATTTTTTTTAAAAAACTCCGTCAAGTGCTGTTTTTGTACCTAACAATTGAACTTACGGAAATTTGAGTGAATTTGAGAGTAATAATGTTTTTTCAAAAATAAATATTTTCTGAGCGGAAATTTGGCAACATTCGAATGCTCATACGTCGTTTTTACTCAGCACGGCAGAGTAGCGAGGATGCTGCCGCTAATTTCACGTGCAGCGCATGGACGTGCGCGCGCGGGATATTGTGGTGCGCGGCCTTATATAGCCAAGTGACTGTTTTTAGTAACGAAACTGTCGTGTGAGTGTGAAACCGCCTCTCGTCCATCCCGCTTCGAGCCACCGTTTACAAGGCCCGCCCGAGCGGTAGAAGTACTTTCGCACTGTGTAATTTTGCTCTTGTGATCGTAATTTAGTAATTACAACGCCCCCCCCCCCCCCCNCGGATTCCTTCCGGCGATTCTCCTATCCGAGATCAAAACATCGCCAACGGGGTGAGAGGTTAAGCACTACAGCCAGTGGCGATTCTGCGAGTTGGCAACACTGTTTTTCCTCCATTTAAATCCATTTAAATTATCGATTTTAGGGGAGACAAGCTGCCTCACCAAGAATCGATTGTTTTACATAGATTTAAATGGAGGACAAACAGAGTTTCCAACTTTCAAGAATCTTCACTGATTACAGCACATTTTTTCACATCAAAATTTCACGCAGAACACGTTAAACTTCTTTAAACCTTTCAAATTAACCTATAAGTAAGAAATAAACGTTCGCAGTTTACATTGTGAACAGTGTATTCAAACCTACCGCTCGCGGAAAACTCGTAATCAACGCACTCCAAATGAGATATGCAGGGGCGCAGAAACTTCCAAGGGTTCCCTCAAAATAAATTTAGGTTCCCCCATTTTAAGTTTTCGCAGAATTTTGCCCGACATGTAAAGTAACGTGGTCGGCAGTCGGGTTCCCTCAAAACAGCGCGCTTGACATTTAGGTTCCCTCAAAGTATCGCACTCAACAGTCAAGTTCCTCCTGAATATAAAAAAAAAAAAACCTCCCAGGGTTCCCCCCTTTCTTTGTCCTCACATGGGTTCTCCCATTTCTTCGTCCTCACATGGGTTCCCCCATTTTTCTCGTCCCCACATGGGTTTCCCCATTTCAAGCGAACGGCCGATCGCGTGGTTGGGAAGTTTCTGTACCCCTGGTCAGTTATGGAAATAAACCTAAACTTTAGGCAAATAAGTAGAGGTTGATTTCACACACATTTCCTTCCTCTTCTGATAAAAGGTTTTAATTTTGTCAAAAACAACTCTGCACACAGGGTAATTTTTATTCCGTCGTTTAATATACAAAACTTATTAGTCGAAACAGGAAATTTTTGATACGTTTATCGTGTTCTGCGTGCAATTTCAATGCGGTGCCGACTGGGCGCCAAGCCGCACCGGTGAGCTGGTGACCAGTCGTTACCTGGACACATTGGCATAAGCCCTCGCCAATGCGGAAAAGCTCCGCTCCAAGTCGGAACTTCCACATCCAACACCCGATTTTATAATCCGTCGCGTCTGACTCTGACCCGCGGCGTTGCGGTGCGCCAGCAAGCGCAGCGCTGCAGCATGGTCTTGTCATCGTNGTTGTTGTTGTTGTTGTCATCGGATGGCCGGGTACCCGTGTATCGCAAACAATCGATTATGTATCGAAAAAGTGACCCGGCGTCACACAGGAGTCTCGGAATTCGGGACATGGAAAATGCTTAAAAGTGGCGCCAGCTCTCCCAATTACATTACGACTCTATGTACTCTATGGGAAATAAACCTAAACTTTAGGCAAATAAGTAGAGGTTGATTTCACACACATTTCCTTCCTCTTCTGATACAAGGTTTTAATTTTGTCAAAAACAACTTTGCACACAGGGTAATTTTTATTCCGTCGTTTAATATACAAAACTTATTAGTCGAAACAGGAAATTTTTGATACGTTTATCGTGTTCTGCGTGCAATTTCAAAGCGGTGCCGACCGGACGCCAAGCCGCACCGGTGAGCTGGTGACCAGTCGTTACCTGGACACATTGGCATAAGCCCTCGCCAATGCGGAAAAGCTCCGCTCCAAGTCGGAACTTCCACATCCAACACCCGATTTTATAATCCGTCGCGTCTGACTCTGACCCGCGGCGCGGCGCACTATGGTCCGAATAGCCGGTTTAAGCGGCATTAAATCAGATACGTATGTTTAAACCTCGCAACATGAGTTTTCAGGGGTTTTTAGGGTCGCTGAGTGCAAAAATGCTAATATTCTTCAGGAAAAATCCATTTTTAACATTTTTATGCTTTATATAACTGTGGTAATAATTTGTTCAGAAACCTTAAGTTGAGGCACACTGAGAAAAAACTATGGTTTATAAACCTATTAGAGGTAAATATGGAACACCTATAATAGTCGTAAATAAACTAATGATTCTCGGTCTGTGAACCATACTAAGGTCTCTGTACCTAATTAAGGTGTACGTACCATAACTAAGGTATATGTGCTATTATTATATGTAGAGGTACTACTATTAGTGGTGTTCCATATTTACCTCTAATAGGTTTATAAGCCATAGTTTTTTCTCAGTGCACAAGATCCATGTCGATGCGGTGGAGCAGTTGGCAGCGCGTCTCACTTGTCTTCTTGATGTCCCGGGTTCGATTTTCGGTAGAATTTTTTTTTTTTTTTTTTTTTTTTTTTTTTTAAGTTTAAAAATTAATTTTACATTGGATGGACTATAAGAAGCTAAAAGTAGAGCCTCGTCAAACACTACTATCAAGGGAACTTGAAAAAGACAGCTCAGGATAATACTTCTACGTTTCATGGCTCCAGAGGCCTACTTTCAAGTCCCACCGATCAGCCGTTTGAACTTGTTTTCGTCTGCCAAGCGAAACTTAAGCTTAAATATATCCATTTTGATAGATTATTTATTTGAAACATGGGTAAACGTAAAAAAAAAAAAGTTTACGGGACCTCAAAGTGGCTTCCTAAGACAATTTCATTGCTCGGGAGCCTTACTTTCAAGTCCCACCGATCAACCGTTTAGACTTTTTTTCGTCTGCCAAGCTAAACTTATACTAACATATATCTACACTGATAGGTTATATGTTTGAAACACTTAAAACGTCAAAAAAAAAAACTTTTACGGGGCCTCAAAGTAGCCTCCCGAGGCGATTCTTTGCTGTTCTTGAGCACAAAGTTTCAATTGGTCCCGATCAACCCCATCAACTCGTATTATTCTGCCTGGGCAGATTTAGGCTCTAATGCATTCGATTTGCTAGAATATGACAATGGAACATGATAAAAGTCATCGTCAATGGCATATGATAGCTAATTGTAGTAAGTGATAAGAAACGCGAAAACGTCATTTTTCATGAGAAATAACTTGAAGCGATTGTGTATGATTGATCTGCCACTCAGACTAAAAGGTAGTATAGAGTCATGACAATAACTTCCGAGTAAAATTACGAGGTGCTCAGAGGTGCAAAGGATATTTTTTGGGTCCTACTTTTGCGATTTTATTGAAAAAAGTGACTATGTCTAAGGGTTAATCTAGAACATTAGATATGATGAAAAAGAACAGTTTCAGCATGAAACATCTTAAACTTATCTTGTATTTTGTGAATCAAGTGCCCAAACACTTTCAGGTACGGTGAAACGACGAAAACAAGCCCTTAAACACAGCGCTGGAATCGCACTCATGAAGTGCTCCGCGCGCCGCACTTCCCAGGCTTGTCACATCTTTATTAGTGCTTTAATCGAAGTGAAATTTTACAGGAGTCTTCTCTACAGTATGTACTATCGATCTACCTCTTAAAATCTAACTTTTTCCAAACTTCACTTTTTCGATTTATTGCCGCTTAAACCGGCTATTCGGACCATAGTGCGGCGTTGCGGTGCGCCAGCAAGCGCAGCGCTGCAGCATGGTCTTGTCATCGTTGCAAAGAGGCGCGCCTTCAATCCAGCTAGCGGCAACATGGACATCTCTCGTGATCGAATAGTTATCTCAGAACGCCTTCCTCTAATGAAGTCAAATATGGATGGCTATGGGCAAAAAACCGATTGCACTGTTGCACACCTTCACGCATGTTCCGTTTCCATTTTTCTTTGTTTTAAGAACTTTAAAACAATTATCTGATAAAATTTTCCGCGAATTTTCCTGTCGCCTTTCATGAAAGAGGATTTCGCGGCGATGTTTTGGTTACTTCTTTTTCCACCCTTACATCATCTTGTACAGCCCTGGCTAGTGTAATTTTCATTTTATGTCGTGCCGCGCGGATGTAAAATTTTGTGTGGTGGTAAAATATTTTAGCCCCGTACCATTGGGTTTGTGTGGCATGAAAAGATACTTCCTTTGATTATAGTTAATGTTCGCCTCATGGCAACTTATCCTATTCAACAAACGGAGCTGATTCTTAACAGAAGCTGTTAATTTTTTGAAGCTGGTAGCTTTTCGATTTGACAGCACTGCCGCGTCACTATCCGCCTCAGGGTGTAAGAAGGGTCCATCTTGACCAGTCTCTCTCCAAACGCCTGAACCGAGCAGGTTGTCTAAATTAATTGAACAACTCGGCATTTTTATGAGCATCGTCCTCCAGGAGCGTGTCATGCTTTACGATAAATCGATTAATCTCTCATTTAAACTTAAAGAAAAGGATCGATTTTCAGGATACCCTAATAATCGATTTTTTACCATAGCTTCAAATAGGAAAATATCGATAGTCAAGGAGTTACGCCTCGCTACTGTCGTTTTTCGTTTTTCGTTACGAAAACCAGTTTCAACCACCGGTCAGGTCGCTCCGGAAGTCTCGAATTCTGGAGCGCCGTTCGTGGAGACGCGAGTGACGATGTAATTAAATTGGCAGCTCTGCCGCTCGATGAAGCAGGAAAGAACCAAATCTGATCCGAGAAAAATTATTTCGAGCCCGCGACCCTTCACTCTCAAGCTAGTAACATTTGAAGTGAGTATATGTAGGGCTTATCTAATAGAACCTGCTTTCGAACTTTCTTAATTTTAACGTTTGTCCTCTCCCAGGCAAAGGAACGTATATCTGTCACAGGCAATTAGTCAAATCATTTTGTCAAATGTCTAGGCAAATAGTCAAATAATCTTACTTGGATTGAAATTCGGATTCTTTTGCTAATTTTAGACAAAATAATTATTTTCTCAAGTTGATAAGAAGTTTCTGTGAAAATTGGCATCATGCAATTGTAAATAAAGTAAGTCTAGTACTTAAACGAGCTTTCATCTCGTGATATTCAGCATGTCATATAATACAGACTTTTTAAAATTCTGAAAGTCAAAATATATGAGGAGCATTTGAAGGGCAAATATACGATAAGTTGGTTGTTTTGATGAATTATTACTTTCAAAACAGTGGAAACTTAATAGTTCCTCGTCAAAAACATACAAGTCTTTGTAAACCATCAAAATTAGACTATCTGCCTAGGCATTTGATGAAAAGCCTGATCTGACTATTTGCCTGCGGCATGTCCATCCCACGATTGCAAAATTTACTCACAGAAAAAAGCAATAAAAGACAAATTCCTTCTTTGATTTTACTTTATTTCTAAGTTGGAATCACAGCTTTCGAGTCGACAGAGTTGCTTTAAAATCTCCATCCTTATCTGCAGGTACCGCAACATTCTGTCATGTTTTTGTCGCTCCGTAGAAAGTGCTTCGAACGAAGCTCATTTGCGAAGTACATGCATGTTTCTTCGATTGCAGTAATTATTTAGTCAACTTTATAAGTCAACTTTAACTAGCGGGAGCAAGTGTAAGTCAAGCCGGTTTCGGAGTTTTTACGCTAATCATTATTTTCGCTACGTCTATACTCCTTGTGCAACTGTTTCGTACTCATTCGTGTAATTCGACCCATTTTCGTTTTCTCCGTTCGAGCTCGAGTTGAAATGACTTATTCATCGTTTGAAATTACGCTTTTCCCGGCAATGCTAGCTTGCATGCTGATTGAAAATTTGTTTTTGATGAGTTGGAATGAGTTTGAGTGCTTGCAGTAATTTCCATTGCACGAAAGCAATAAGTGGACAGCGTTAAGAAGAAAGACACTAAGCCACGTCAGCTTTGCTGTCGCCTTTAATTGGGCAGTTCAAACTTTCACATGATGACGATCGTGCGGATTTTTGTGCAACCTATAGTGAATTTTCTGCATACATAGCACGCAGCGAAAATTACGAACGTTTTCTTGTAAAGAATAAAATTGCCGTGTTAAAGGCAATGGCTGATGTGGCTTGGTTCCTTTTGGAACGAAATGCTAAACGCAGTCCAAATGTATGTGTATCGGGAAGAATGTTTCTTTACTCGAGTTGAAGATGTATCGTACATGAAAAAAATGAATAAACCTGAATTCATTAATCACTCTTTTCCTCAATATTTTTTAAGGAATAGAATTTTGAATTATGCGACAACTAGAATGAAGTGAATTCACACCCACCCGATGCTATCCAGTGGCGTGGAATCTTCAAAGTTTCATTTCTGTATGATAATGAGATTTTCGATTATCCGATTTCTATAGATAAACCCTGCAGAAAGCTTGGATTTATATGTATGTAAAAGAGGGCTCACATGCGGTAATTGAGATGCAGCAAGATTTTGCAACAGGCAAGCGGGCCCTATACATGGTACGAATTTAAACATTCTGCTATATTCTCCTTACAATTTTACGTTGAACACGATTTGCGCAACGAAAATTACTGAAATTATCTCTCTACCAAGATACTAAAGTTTTTATTTAGTATTGGTCATAAAACATCTAAATTTCCCACCCACATAAAAAACCTGTGTCTTTAATTAAATTGCGCAGTACAACGGTTTTGGCAGGCTTCTTAATGAGCATCAGTGCCTCCTTTCCCCGCCATACGTTCTCTAAAACATAAACAATTTGCAATAGCCGGACCGAAGCCCCATTATTGAGGTTGCCATAATTTTCAATGTAGAGTGTGATCTAACGCAACTATTAATGTTTTTGTTTTGTTCATTGAGCGATGAGATTGAATTAGTGCATCCAAAAACGTTAATATCTCGCCAAAGAGTTATTCTTCATAATTTTCGTTTTTCAAATCTGGCTCTACATGAAATTATGATGAGTTACCGAGTGCTGAAATTCGCACCTTGTCAAGTGGCCCATTCGACGTGTCAGGTTCGCAAAGGGATCGAAGGAAGTAGAGGCGATTTTTTTTTTGCTTCCAGTAATAAGTTCGTTGGACCGAAACGGAGTGGCGAGCGTTATTATCCGGCGCCGGTCCTGTCAGCCATCGGCGCGGCGCGGGCAAACTCGTGGTCGTGCGTTAACACCGTAACGCGATTATAAACACGCGTCGAGCTGTCGCATCGCGGCGCGGCGGCGCGCAGTGGATCGAGTCGATCAGAGAGGTCGGACACAACATGTTTGACTGAAACTGCAAATTTTTATGTTTATTGTGTCACATTTTCAACTGTAAGGGGTGCTTCTTGAAGAAAATTCCATGAGGAAACCAATAAAACCACTTTTAGAACTTCAAAATTTGTATAAGCGGAGTTATACTGCCGTGCTAAGAAATAACGCCGTATGAACATTCGAGAGTGCCAAATTTCCTTCATTTAAACGTTTATTTTTAGGGAAATTTATCAATATTTTTCTCTGAAATTTTCAGGAACTTTAGGTGAAATTGCGAACAAAATTATCTGAAGAATTGAAAGAGAAATATTTATAAATTTGCCCGAAAATTCATTATTTATCGGAGGAGATTTGGCAACGCCTGAAGGATCTTACGGCATTTTCCCTTAGCACGGCAGTATAAGCGTTTAAAGTTTCCAAATTTTTTCCGACTTCCCTTATTGGCTGGATCCATTGTGCGGCGGCGCAGACCTCGTTTCGCGCGAGCGTTCCGTTTGTCGGCGGGTTACGCGTTTTCCCGCGCTCGTCGATCTCAATCCCGGCGCCCACGTTGCCAAATAGTCTCGTCAAATCACTCGTTTAACCCTCGTTCAAGGGGAGATGGACGGAGATCCGGCAATCCGCGTCGCGCGTGGTGTTGAGCCTGTTGATCGTGAACCCTGCGATTGCGCAAAGCATCACTCGCCTGTCGTGCCCTGGTTCTCCCCGAGACCCTTTCCACCATCGGCGACTCCAGAAACTTGGCAACATTGTTTTTTCTCCATTTAATCCTATGGAAATGTATCGATTCTAGGAGGGGCCTGCCGCTCGACTAGAGTACCTGTATACAGGAGAGTATTGCCATCTCAATCCTTTTACTACAGTAAAAGTGTGCCGCTCTCTGATTGATTGGATATCACGAAGCCCCAAAGTTGGTCCAATGTAAACAAACAAGATGGCGACAAAGTTCTACAAAGTTCTAGACGTGATTTTGGATGTGATAGACTTTTGTTTATATCCAACTTCTGAATTGAGTTCGGATCGAACTTTCCTGGATATTTTTGCCGAAAATTAAGCTTCGGGTGTGATTATCATTCATTTCTCAGCCGATAATACGTGTTTCTCTGGGTCGGGTTTGTTTACATTGGTCCAACTTTGGAGCTCCATGATAGCCTAAAACTGATGAACCAATCAGAGAGCGGCACAGATATGGCAATACTCTCCCGTATATTATAGGTACTCTAGCTCCGACAAGTATCGATTATTCGACACAGGTTTAAATGGAGGAAAGAATTGTCAAAATGCTGGATCCGTCTCTGATCCAACATGTTGGCAACATTTTCACAACTGCATTTATACCCATGGAAATGAATCGAATGGGCCAGACGCTCTGACAAGAATCGATTATTCAACATATGTATTAATGGAGAAATGCCATTGTTGTCGACCTGTTGGATCCGCCTCTGCCTCTCACCGCGAATGCGAGTTTTGAGCTGCGAACCGAGTGTCTGAAACGAATCAGACCGAGAATGAAGTACTTACAGAAGGAGAGTACGGACATGTCGAAATATGGAGCTCTTTTTGGGCCCAAAAAGGCAGCCAACCTTCTACACGAAAAATGTCACTGCCAATCTTCAGATTCTAATATCAAACTAAGATGGCCGAAACTGTTCATGGATGAGCGTTCTTCGGCAAAAACGAGGATAGTTAAGCAAAAATTAAGTCAAATGCGTGCGTACGAAACGATATGTCGTAACGATTGTGATCATAAATCAATCTGGATACTTCGAATTCACATGTTGGCTGCCCTTTTGGGTATTGAAATCTCCACGACCTAACCTCAAAATTACCGACATGTCCGAACTCTCCCTACGTTGGTACTCTAGCCAGAAAGAGGATGTCGACAGTAAGTAAAGAAAAGCGCAAATTAACAACAATTTTTTCCTGACAAACTGGATTCTTCGCCTTTTTTGGGCGGTTAGATCCTTGCGTTAAATAAGGTTGCGTACAGTGGCGTGGCGTGCTTTGCGATGTATCGATTGATACGCCACTCAAACCTATGAAAAAAAATCGATTATAAGGGTGTTCCCAGCGAACACCTCAGAAATCGATTCTTTACCATAGCTTCAAATGGCGAGTTATCGATAATCGATCATTCACGCCACGCCACTGGTTGCGTAAGGAATCGCAATGGGGAGAGGGATCGAAAAGTCGGTGAAAATGCCATACGTAACACTTGGACGGGCTAACTCATATATTTTCATTTCTGAAGTGAATCCATCATTCGGGTGGTTCCTTTAGCCGCTGTGCACGAACATACCGATGTGCGTTTCAATCTACGTTCGCTGCATGACGTTCGCGAGAGTCGAGGCTCGAGTAAATTGCGATGAATCGATCGATCTCCCGGTTAAACCAATGGAAAAGGGTCGATTATCAGGACGTCGACAACGAGCGCCTTAATAATCGATTCTTTGCCACGGCTTTAAATGGGGAAGTATCGATGGTCGATACGGCACTAGTGTCGAGTCGTGGGAGTGGAAGGCCGAAGGTGCCGTTATCTCGGGCGAGGGTGGCCGGTGACGGGGTGTCTGTGATGGATAGCGAATTGAGAATCCTTGACCTTAAAGCAACCTGCTCTCGGGCGTCAAGCCGGGTCACCGAGTGACATTCGCAAAACGAGCTTTTGTTCTCTCCTCACAACCCGGCCCCGCCGCGGCCGTCAAAGTCGTATCACTCTCATCAACAGCCTTTCCATTACGCCCTCCCGCTTACCTTCCTCTCCAATCAACGTTGAGTTTTTCGATTCATCGAATTTTGGGATGATCGATAGTTGTTCAGCAATCGATTTTCAATTGATTTGTTTCACAGGGTGTCTACAAGTCCGGAATTTCCGGAAAGTTCAGAAATAGTACTGATTTTTTCATGGCGGTTCTGAAGTAGTGAAAAAGTGCGGAAATTACGCAAGAAGTCTGGAATTTTTTCCATTTTTGTCATTTTTGTCGCAATTTGAGCGAGAAATTCAAAATTTTGAAATTTTTCGAATTTCGTCAATTGGAGGTACTGAGAAAGTACCTAAATTTTCCCGCTGCTGAATTTCTTGCGAATGCACTGAAAAAGCACTGTAAAAGTGCTGATTTTTGGCCAGACAGTTTTAGTAGACACCCTGTACCAAAAATTTTTGGCATTGGCTTCATACGGTTTTTAAGTCTCATGTTTGGAGTGGGCCCTTCCTCATTCGTCGTAGGAACCAAAACTTCTTTTCTTATCACATCCAGCGCATTGTGTCCAGTGAAGTTCGATGACCGCCTGAAACTCATGTTTTTGATTCCTTTCCTTATCAGTGCGTTTAAAGCGACCCAGTTACTGAATGCTGAACTGAATTGCTGAGCTATCAACTTTCAAAGCCACGCATTTATTTCATCTGCGAGCTCGTTTAAAATGACAGTGATACATCCGTTTCTTCCGTCAAAAATTCGGTAATTTAAGCGTTCGTCTGTCAGATGTAAAATGAAAATCCGCACGCATGCGTAGTTCACAATAACTGTGAGAAAAGCTTGAACCAACATTGAATAAAGTGTCCATTTTGCAAACTTGTATGTAACAGAAAGTCTACATAAACTAAGTGTATTCAACCAAAATTTCATTCGAAATTGCCTCCGTGTTTGTGAAATAAACGTAGGTGGTCCTCGGTCTCTGTTTTGTTTTGTCTCCTGATTGTGTGAGACCGAACTCAACAGCGATGTCAACATTCAATCAGCAGTTTTTCGATTGTGCTTTTTATTTAGCCAAGTCATCATAGTTTTACTCTCCGCCGATGCACACATCGTCGCACCTCTGGCGTAAGAGCGTATCTAGATTTCCTTATTAGCCCCAGAAAGCATGGGTTTATATGTAGAACAGGGCTCACGTAGAAATTGAGATACGTCTTTACGCCACAGGAGCGACGGCATGAAGACTCGCATGCTACACTCTCGCCCTAGGATTTTCAAGTAACAATTTCACAATTTTCTTCCCAGGAACGCCATTTTCGATGAAACCGCCCAGGTTGGTGAAGGCGCATGTAAAGCGTGCTGTTTTCACGTGTCTTCATGTGTTAAGTGTTATTGTTTATAAAACATTTGGATTTCCGTGAATGTTAATCGCACTCACAAAAACCCGATTTTCACTCGCAATCGTTCAAGGTGCATTGATACGACTCTTTTGCATTTTGGAGAGCGATTCAATAATTGATTGGACCGATAATAATTTTTTTATTTTAGAATTTTGCCTAGCATGACATCACAAAGTGTTCCTTGGTCAAATTTTATGTGCAAATACCTGACTCCTTATAGCGTGATGTGACTATCGGAAATTCTCAAGAAATTACATTCAATCCAGAGAGTAACATTCGGACTGCATTTTGCAATTTGGAACTACAATATCTGCCTCGGTTTAGAGACGACGTATGCACCATTAATTTCCTCATGTGCGTAAGGTTTTTTTAACGGATGCGCCAGGAATTGTAGTTCATAATTTCGAAATGAGAGTATCGAATCACTCCTCGAAGTGCTGGAGAACTGCCTTAAGCGTCACATTCATCTCGCAGGATGTAATGTTCATAGAAGAAGTTCGGAGAAGCCTGGAAAAGCCAGAAATTTTGATGCGTCACCTTTGAAGTTCTCCCTCCGACCAAAAACTAGACATTTTTCAAATTTAAGAGATTTCGCGTTTCAATTATAAACAAAATCAGGGAATTTTGATAATACGAACATACGCCATTATCTGTCACCTTTTTTTTTTTATATAAATAAATCGTCGTTTCCAGGATGAAAGAACGTACTTCCATCCCAAGGTTGCCAAATTGACTCGAAAAAATCATTTTATATTAGAATGTACCTGCGCAACTTTCGTTGAAAAGTGTAATTTTCGGCATTGGATCAGAGGGAATATCAGTGATTTTATCCTTTAGAAAACCTCAAATTTCTCCTGGTCGAAGTGTAATTCGCGCGGGAAATTTGACTACATCAAGGCGTGGCGTGCTTTGCGATATATCGAATGATCTGCCATTCGACCTTATGGAAAAAGATCGATGTACAGGGTGTTCGCAACGAACACCTTAATAATCGATTCTTTAACATAGCTTCAAGTGGAGAAATATCGACAGTCGATCATTCACGCCACGCCACTGCAACATTGAAATGGAGTTAGTTCTTTTGTGAGAGGAACGACAAAATATTTGATATTTTCCATCAGTAGATTCAAACTCCGGTTCATTTCTTGATGACACCCGCACTCGGCCCCGCTCATCCGTGGTCGGCCGCGTGCTAGCATTCCCATCGGAAAATTTTACCGGTCGACCTTCCTGCCTACAGAAGGCCTCCCGGCAGCAATAATCTGGGGCCGTCGATAGGGCGAGTAATTTCTGTCACATTCCCTTGCATGAATCGATTATAATGGATGCACGCACCGCGCATACAAATGAGCCACCGAGAACCAAAACATTCCAGGAAAATTGCTCATTTATTAACGCGCGCAGAATTTCTGTACCCCGCTTCCATAGAGGGGGTCACAAGAAGTTCCACATTGTTAATCCTTCCTCCTTTGTTCGCCCGTCGTGGAGCCCGTCGCGAATTATTTGAATGGGAATCCGAATAGCTATCAACTATCGATCGGGAAGATCTGCGCCCCTAGAACTATAATCGCAGGATGACAAGTTATTGAAAAGTCACGGGAAACACCGGGAAAAAAACACATTGGATCTAGAGTCCAGACTCTCGGAAACATTGACAAGAAAAATAGTCTTGATTCAATCGGAATTTTGCTTGAATCAAAACGAAATCCGCTTGAATTAAGAGGCTTGGTTCTTGATTTAAGCTAGATTCTGATTGATCAAGAGTACTTTTCTTTGTCGATGTTTTTAAGAGTCTGGACTCTAGATCCAATGTGTGTTTTTTTTTTTTTTTCCAGTGAACCTTGATTTGTCGAATAATTTTGCACAATCCCGTAACTGCGGAAATTTGGCGGCGAAACCTCGATGTCACTTAACACTTTTACATGCAAAAAGAAAACAAGAGCCAATGTCAGTCAGTGAAAAATCAAGGAATTACATGTCCTAAAACTCCTATTAAAATGTCAGGGTCAGGGATAAGTTAGGGAATTTTGAAATCCATGTTGCAGGCCTCCCCTACTTCTATTTCTACCTCTAATCAGTTTAATTTTAGTAGTATTCTACAAGATATCTCTTCAAGAATCGCTCAGTTGAATTCGAACTCAGTTTTGCTTCCGAAGGTCCTCGAAAAAGTCTGCAATTGAATAATTTGAAACTACTTAAGTGATCTTTACTTCATGGCAATGAAAAGCTGGCAAGCCCCATGAGGGTAATTTATTTTTAGTGTGTCTACGAAAAAAGAAAACAAAGGACCTATTTTTACTAGGCCTACGTCAAGTCATTCATCAGGTCATAACATGCTTTCAATTTTGACTTCCGATCGGTTTGCTTCTGTGTCAAATTTTTTCTGATTTTCGTTACGGCCCACCGTTACAATAGAACGACCTAACTTCCCACGAAAGCGGTGCTGCAATTCAATTTTGAACGTTGAAAAGACGACTGGCATTAGAAGGGGGTCCTCGCTGATCACCTCCTCTCCTCTCATTGTGCAGTTGCAACTGTAATGAGGGCAGACTTATGTTAACCTCGTTTCTACGCATTTGTTTGAAAATGCACCAAGAAATAGAAAGTGCTCCAGGTGCCGCGAGGGCCCAGAGCAATAAAATTTTTGATGACTCAACACCCCGAGTGAAGAATGAGCTGGCTGCCATTTCGCGGCGCCTCGAAACTCGTAGTTGTCGGAACTGCTCGAAAATCACGAGTACCGGCTGGCTGTCCGCCGGAATCTCGAGATTCATCATCTCTCGTGGCAAGGCCGGTCAAGTGTCTTTGTTTACCAACAGCAAATCTGCAAATGAATCAGGTGAAACGAAATTCGTTTCACTTCGCAGTCGTCCGTGATGAGAGTCAAATAATCGATGCTGTTGTCCGACCAACTCGACCTGAGAATGACGTTGCCAGCTCGGCAGCAATGCTCTCATTCCACAATAATATCCGATCGCGTACTCAATGGACCACTAGACAAGGTACGAATTTAAGCAATCTGATACATGTTTCTTAACCAGAATTTCACGTAGAACACGATTCACACTACAAAAATTACCGAAATCAACTTCTAATGAAGAAATTAACGTTTTTATTTCGCATTGATTACGAGAAATTTGAACTGCCCGCTCACAAGAAACTCAAAGCTCTACGTGAGTCAAATCGCGCACTACAACGGTTTCAGCAAGCTTCTCAATCGAGCGATGTTCATTTTCCACCATGTGTTGTTCAAACTATTGGTAATTTGCTATAGCTGAGCCAAAGTGTCAAGATTGAAGTTGAAGATTTTTACATCGCGGAGACTGTCATGATAAACATTTAGCGTGCGATGTGAATCACGTAGAGCATTGAGTTTTCATGAGCGGGTGGTTTGAATTCACGCATCAAGAATCATTAAATATTTTTGTCAGGAGTTGATTTTGGTAATTTTCGTTGTGCGCATCGTGTTTTACGTGAAATTTTGGTTGAGAAACATGTATCAGAATGCTGAAATTCGTACCTTGTCTAGTGGTCCATTCGTGACGAACTGTATTGGTCCGAATCGGATTTGTCGCTCGGATATGCGTTAAAATGATAACAAGCAGCAACGAGACCTTGTGAAATGCACGATACATTACCGCAAATGATGAGGAACTCTCAACTCGTATCTGGTATTGGTTTAGTGGAATCAGTTCGCATAGGAAGGAAGTCTGGTAGTAGCTACTACTTTGGGGCAATGTATTGCATTTTGCGAAAAGGAACCAGGAGCATTGCAATGTCGCTAAGATTGCATGTGCAACTTCTTTTGTCTTGGAATAAAAACCTGATTATCCATTAACAATTTCTATTTTACTTGCTAAAAGCTGTAAATTTACGACAAAAATTACCATGTAAATTTCATATTTTTTCATGATTTCAGTAATTGTATTGCAAAGGATGAAATGCACAATCTTAGCATCATTACAATACGTCTGGTTCCTTTTTGCAAAATGCAATCCATATGATCCCTAGCAAATCCAATAGCCAGAACCCTATTTTTGGTCATGTCATACATGCGTCCAGTAGATCAACCAGCTGGATTGCTTAAAAGTCAGGAGCCTGGTACTGGTTATTTTATTACCTGAAGACCCAGTGGCAAGGCGTGAGTGATGGAAAATCGATATTTCCCCATCGGAAGCTGTGGTAAAGAATCGATTATTAAGGTGTAGGTTGCGAACAGCGAACATCCTGCTTAACGAGCCTTCTCCGTAGGTTTAAACAACAGATCGATATATCGCAAAGTACACCACGCAACTGTGTGGATCATGTGTATAGCCCTTCAGCACAGTAGCTACTACCGAGCAGTCTCGTCCGTGTGACGTGTGGCCCCTCACAGTCTCACGAGATCTGCGTGATATCGCATTGCTGGAGTCTACACCTTCAACTTCAGGATCCAATTTAACACGCGGAGACTCAAAATGTGCTCAGGTCCCCACGTGTGTATCGGATAATCATGTCATCCCACTTGGGGGACTCAATACTTCTGCTCATCCCCACGTGTATATCGAAAAAGCATGTCATCCCACTTGTGAGGACTTGTCCCCATATTATCGACAGATTCCTTAAAATACCTCCGTAAGCCCCCCCCCTTTCCAGAAAGACTCCGCGGTAGTTATGATAGGTTAGGTTCGTTTAAGTGAGGTTATGTAAGATTAGGTTCGGTTAATTAAGGATTTATTAAGTAAGGTCAGGATAAGTTAAACATGCCTGAAAATGAAGTAGGCCCCAACGACCCTACGACCCTACGTATGCTGATATGTGCATGTGTAGGAGTAGAATTGTAGGATAATGCCCATTTCAGTGAAAGGAGCTCAACAGTCGGTCTGCGGATGGGACGAACGCTGTTAACATCCAGTGGCGTGGCGTGAAGGATCGATTATCGATATATCGCCATTTGAAGCTTTAGTAAAGAATCGATTACTAAGGTGTTCGCTGCGAACGCCCTGATAATCGATCTTTTTCCATAGGTTTAAATGGCATAACAATCGATGTATCGCAATTCACGCCACGCCGCTGATAACATCCTTATCCCATCACGATTTTGGCCCACCTCGCGTGCCTCACTCATCCTGTGAGAGTCTTTTGTCAGGCCAGCGAAAGAGTCGTCTCGCGCACGTGTCCGTCGCGAAACCACCGAGAATCAGCATTTTTCATTAATATTTCATTGTCTGCCCCTCTTCAACTTTACCCCCTCTCCTCCTCCCCACCCTCGGCGCACCACACTGCCCTGCTAAGAAAAAACGCCTTACGAACATTCGAGAGTAGCCAAATTTCCCCGAGTAAAAAATCGACTTTTCAGGAAAATCATGCGTATTTTCCCTTGAAATGTCAAGAAGTTTTTGATTAAATTGCGGTCACAATCGTCTGAAAAATCGAATAAAAAAATTCTCACAATTTTTCCATTAAATTCGGTTTTTATTGACGGGAATGTGGCAACGTCTGGAAGCTCATACGGCGTTCTTCCTCAGCACGGCGGCAGCGTAACTCTTAATGACTCCTCGGCGAGGCGGGCAGCGGGAGAGCAGGCGTGCAAAAGACCAGATGAAAGTTGAGCTCCGGGAACTGGTTTGATTAGTGCCGGGGGAGGAGGGGGAGGAGGGGGTGAAAAAAAGTTCCGTGCGCGGCCTTTAAATTCGTCGAGATGAGATGTCGGTGAATCATCTTCACACACGACACGTTCCTTTTGTCCGCTTGACATCGCTACACTACTACACCGTGCTCTCGAACCACGCGGCGCACAAGTGAGCGAGTCAGCGAGAGAAGTTGGACAAAACGTGGAAATTTAGAAAGCTCAGAACTTCGTCGATACAAAACGTTGAGGTTTTAAACGCGGTTTCATCGTCCAATTTTCTACGAGACGCACCACTCAAACTTTAAATTTTGACGTTATTAACCCGAAAATTAGAAGTTTTGGTTCAAAATTCCGTGTGCGACCTCTGCACGGCGCATCCGCTTCCCTGTGCGGTGCACTCTCGCAACCGGTAGTGGTCGTTCCACATTACCGAACGACATAAAAAGGCAACGGATCCTCTCCGTTTCGCACTCTCTTTCTTTCCTTCCCCTTTCTTTTTTATCCGCTTTTTCGGTACCTGTCCGAACGACCGGACCGGGGTATTTCGAGGTCATGAGTCCACCGTGACGCACAACCGGTTAAGGAAAAGCGCCGCATGAACAAGTAGCGCTAAAGCGAAGCCTGACTGATCGGCTATCGATGTTTTCCCATTTGAACCTGCGGTTAAGAATGGGCTGTCTAGATATTTGTTGAGAACGCCCTCATAATCGATCTTCCTCTGTAGATGCAACGGGTGATTAATCGATTTATCGCAAATCACGAAAAATATCGTGTCGTCAAAACTTGTGAATGGCTTCGATCGTCCTCATGTTTTCCGTCGGCAAAACTTTATTTTTGCACGAAGTGCGTATGTCTCGTGAAAAGCATGGAATTGCGTCAAAGCGGGATGAGCAATATACGAGAAATGTCGGGGTAAGTTACCAAAGATTTTTTTCCGAAACCTTGAAAAGTAAAAAAAAAGACAAGAAGTTTTAAAAAATTCATAAAATTTTGTCGCTCACGGAAGTATGGATTATTTTCCTTAAAAACAAATATTCGATAAGAAGAAATGTAGCAATGTTTAAACGTAGGAGTGCGGAATGTTCACGAACCAAAGACCGATCGGTCGTTCACGAACTGCGTAGGTCACGACTTTGAATAGTGAATGATTTAACATTTATTACGTTTTTGCTCAAAATGCGCACTATTTTTGCGTACACCTTTCAATGTTATGCACGCGCACTGCCCTTTACGCATTTCCAAATAGAGTGCGCACCTTGAAATTTATTGTTAGCGCGAATCGTGAGTCGAGAGCCGAGAGTGTGACTGGAGGGCTCGGGGTGACGGCGCGGCGCGATGCTTGAAGTATTCCTATAGTTTTGCAGGCGCCTCCCGCGATCGTTTTTCGCGCGAAGTTCAAAGGATCCGAAATTTTTTCCGGAAGATGAGATCCCTTTTCTCAGGTCTGGTCACAACTACGAGGCAACAAAACTTTCGCGCCTATCCACAGCAATGAAAAAGAACTTGGTCTCTTTTTCGCTGACTCTGAGACCTTAACGCAGAGTCGAAACGTTTGATAGGCCGAGACGCGTGATAAAACTATTTCAACTTCCAAGAAGGTACAATTGCATATCCACGGTATGAAAGAGAACTTGAACTCTTCTCGGCTGACACGGAGATTCAAACGCAGATTAGAAAAGTTGTACGGGGCGAAACCCGTGATAAATTCATTTTGACTTGCAAGAAGTATAATCGCATGTCCACAAAGTGAAAGAGGCCGTGAACTCTTTCAGCCGACTCAGAGACTTCAACACATGAGTAGAAAAGGTGGATGGGGCGAAACACGGGATAAAATACCTTGACCTCCAAGAATATAAAAAAAAATTGATTATTCGCAGAATGAAGGAAGACGTGGTGTTATCTATGTTATCTATAATCCCAACGATTCGGTTTGTCAAACTCAACTGTCAGTCGGTGTAACTGGACGTTTGTTTCGTATAACCGACCGTATGAGGATAAAAGAAGTTCCGATACATGAATAAAAAAATATGTTTTTATTATGGATGCTGAATCCTGAACATGCTGCTTTCTACGAAAACTTATCACAAGGATGTTTATATTTTGCAATCAGTATATAGCATATTAGTGCAAGCACTAGTTTGAATCGTTAAGAATTTTTTTTCAGCCGGCGTAATTTTCGGCCAAGGGGTCGGTAGGAGTATACCTGCGTCTCCCTTACCTTGCCCAATGGGCCCCCAAAAATCTGCTAAAACGGACCCTAGCGGGCCCAGTTCGGTCGGAATTTAGGCAAGATTGCCACAGTCAGGGAATACCGGGAAATGTCAGGGAATTTTGAAAAGTCAGGGAAAAACCTGGAAATGTCAGAAAAAATGACGAAAATGTCAGGTTAAATCGTCAAATCACCTTCACTTGCTCACTTGCGAATTTCGCCCGAAAACTATTTCTAATTACGTCTTTCTAACAATCTGGCATTTGCTCAATTGTCAGGGATTACACCAAAATTTGTTTGGGAAATCAGGGAAGTGTCAGGGAATTTCATTTTCCAAATTCTGTGGCAACCCTGGATTTCGAACTTCCGCTGCGATTTCCTCAAATTTGGGGGCGGGTCCCTTTTTGATACGATGGCAACTCTGCTGGACGTGGAAGGATATTGAATTTGAAGCCCGGCGCCTCGGCTTGGTCGCGGAACTGGTTCGTTGGTCGTCGGTATCAGTGCAATATCGACCAACTTTCTTTCTGTTAAACGACTCGTGCCGCCCGGCCCGGCCCGGTGCCCGCCCGCCCGCCCTCGCCCGTCGTCCGTCGTCGTGCCGTTGACAAACTCTAATTACAGCGTTGGCTCCCATGCAGAACCGCCAGCCGCTCAGCCGTAGAGCACACTTCCCTTTTCTCGCCAACGTTTAATCATGAGCCCTTTGGAAAATTATCCCGAGGAGGTGTCGGGTGTTGCTCTTGTGTTGGGCCATTGTCGTCCGGCGCGGCGCGGCGTCGCGACGTCTTCCTCTTCCGCACCGCGACGCCGACGTCTCGTCACATCATTTCGTCGCCGCGGCGTCTCAATCCGTAACAGTCATAGGTCGTAGTTACGGAGACAACGGGCACTCTCGCTCCGCTTTTGTTTAGTCCGATCCAACGGAACGAAACTCCGGAACCTCCCCCCGTTGTCGTAAGCTCCGGAGCATTTCCAGTCGAGGAGGAGAGAATCACTTACGATTAGATGCAAGTATACGTCTCAACTTTTACTTCCGCTTTCTGGTAAAACTCCCGGGTTACCCAAGAGAGCAGTAAGGAACCGCTTATAAAACAAGTAACGTCAAACTTAGGATTTTTCGCCTCCCCCCCCCCTCGTACAACTTACGTGACGTAGGCCCCTATCCTCTGAAATGGACAAGAAGAGGTATAGGGGTTATTGTATGATATAGGCATATCCAATTAACTGCGGTGGTACCCCAATAAATTAGGTTACTAAACGCATTTTAAATGTTTGATATTCGGCCCATTGTTGGCTCTTATACTCCAAGGGGCTTGTCGCTGGTTTCTAACAGAGTCCCTTTATGGAGAGAGTTGAGACAACGCGACTCATGGATATCACAAACGGGAATAAAGGTTACACAAATCGGACGCTCCTTGTACTCTTTGATCAACCCATTCCCGAATTCGTATCTCCGTTCCCTCTCTCATTACATTCCATTTGTTCCTTGCCGCACCCTCAATTCCGCGGTCCATTGCGGTTTACAATCTTTACAATGGAGAATTTTCACGCACATTTTTCATTGCTTTCATTTGATAGTGCGTAAAGTTCTGATTTCGCAGTATTTTTTTTAACTTTTTTTCTGATATGAGAAACAGCACCGAAATAGATTTAGAGGTGAAAAAGAGTACCGCCAAGTGATGTCGTCTGGTGGCATTCCTCATTTAAACACATGTATTTCAGTAAATGGTATCATTTTTTCATATCTTCTCTAATAATTTTTGAATGTGTGAACCAAAGATATACTCTTGTTTAGACCATACAGTAGTTTCCTCTTAATCACGAAATTCATCAAATTTCAGACATTTTTCACAGGACCGGATTTACCTACTTGCCGCCCATGGCTATGGGTCGCCTGTATTTTACCATACCCCCTTCTTACTCGTCTTGAAACATCAATAAAAACTATCAAGTGAAGTGCCGGAGGGGAGGGGTGCATAAGACGCGTTTACTCGTGTTGGAAACATTTTTTTGCGAAAGCCCTGTTAACACTACCAGCAAAATTTCACGGAACTTTACGCGAAAGTTAAGTCCTGTGAACCTATCTCTGCGTGGACAAGGCCTTCCATTTCTAAGAAATGAACAAAAAAATTATGAAAGAACGAACAGAAATGTGGTTTAATAATTTCAACTTCTGCCGGCGTACTGACCACACTGTGTTTGACGCAATGCGCGAAGTATTCATGCAGTCTTGTAGGCGCTATGCGTTTCGCGTCGACCGCTGAGCTGCGCGCTGCTCACTGCATTTTGTTCGACGCAATGCGGGAAGTATTCATGCAGTTCGTAGGCATTAATGTGTGTTTAATGCCGACCGCTGCGCCGAGGGCTTCTCCTTTTCATCTCAAGTCCTCGTCATCATTGCTCTTTGCGCCGCGCCGTTCCAGACTCGACTAATTAAAGGTTTTGTCTCTTGTATCACCGTAAGACGACAAAATTAGAACTTATTATACCCTCTGGAAAGTAGAGATTTTGTCACTTTTTCTCGTTTGTAATTTTTTTTCTGAATCCAATTTTTGTTTATACCTACTTTTAAAAAATTGCAAAATTTGCCGCCCCCTAGAATTGCCGCCATGAGCCGCGGCCCTTGTGGCGACCCCATAAATCCGGTTCTGATTCTTCATAGGTGGAAATGTAATCTTATTCCCGTTTGTGACACTGTGAAGGCCTAAAATGTTGGCAACAATCAGAAATGGATTCGCATTGTCTATACTCTCAGTATAAAGGGACTCTAGTTTCTACAGAGTTGACTGCAAAGTTGACGTTGTCGAAGGTCGATGGCTAATTTGAGATGGCGGTCTATTTTTAAAAGAATCGGAGCTTTGAATACGCTTGGATCCTTTAGGAGAGTGACGCGGAAAAAGCAATCGCACGAGCAATTTGTTCGACTTTGAAGTGCTCGCTGTTTACTTTATTCTTACATCCTCGAGAGCGCAAACAAAGATGATTCTCGCTTCTGCAGCCTCGGCTCCGGCTCGGACTCGCACCTCCGCTCCCGCGATAGCCAAGAGAGCAGTAAGTGCATTTCTGCATGAGCCATGGGAAGCACATGCTTATATGTGTTTCAAGGCTCATCCCAGCATGCATTCTCTGCTCTTTTCGCTATCACGGCAGTCCGTCCCTACGTTCGTGCGCTCATCGTGTCCACGCTGTTGTCGATTTGCGCCAATGGGTCTCTCGGTATATTTTGCAAGATTGAGTCAGAGGGTCGTTTCTTATGAAGAGCGGCTCAAAAATCACCACGATTACTGAAAAAAAATGGTCAGCAAAGTTTTTTTTCAATTACTAGAGGGCTCCGCCCCCTGGCCGCTCCGCGGCCCAACCCCCTCGTATATTCTGTCAATTCGTTATGAAAATATCACTTAATTTTTTTTAATTTACATTATTCTCGTAAATTGTATTAATATTAATACTGCTGAAGTTCTGTTAAGTGCTTATTCATTCAAAAGATCATCTTCAATTTAGCTAAAAACTTACTTCAATTAAGGTTGGAGTTTTAAAAAAAGGTGAATAATCAGTTTGAAACGGTTTATATGGGATAAAATAAAATGGATGGAAAGCAAATAGGATAGAATNGATACACAATGATCGATATCCTTCCTGTTATCCCGGTTTATTAATATAGGTACATCCCGTTTTTCTAGGACTATCCTGTATAGGTAATAATCCTCCCTTTTATCCTGGTTATTAGAAGAAATACATCCCATTTTGATACCTGTCTACCTATCAATAATTCCTTTACGGAAGAATACATTCAAATTTCCCGGGGATATTCAATGACGTTTTCTGATTGGTTAATGAAAGACCAATGAGAATGCGAAATGACACGGACGTACACACGAAAAAGGCCTTATTTTTTTTTACTATAGTAAGAAAGATAAGAAATCGAAATTCTATTTGATATAAGGAAAAATTTTAGGCTAGTTGTGAGACATTTTCTTTAATTCAAATTGTTTTTCCCCCTTTTTTAATTCATTTAATTCAAAGAAAATAAATGTGTCATCGATGAGGAAACTGATTTTTGTCAATTTAAAAAACTCGTTTGAATAACAGAAAAATTCTTTCACCGAGTAAAAAATCTCTAATTTCAACTCCTTTAATTCAAAGAAAATTGAATGTGTCATCGATGACGAAGTTGAATTTTTTCAATTTGAAAAACACATTTGAATAACATGACTATTCTTTCACCGAATAAGTAATTCTGAACTTTAAAATCTTTTCTAAATCTAAGAAAAAAGTGATCTTTAACTAATAACCATTTTTTAGTTAGCATATCAGGAAATCCTGACATTTTCTCAAAGTTCACGATCCGCGACAGAGCTAAAAATCTGCGCTTGTATCGTGATCTGTCCCGTAAAAATAATTTCAAAGTCGGAAAAGCTTTCGTCCATAAACCTTGGATGACTAGAGGAAGGACAATTCTTTGAATTTCCAAACAAAATTCAAAATTCATGGAAATTTGTCACTCTGTATTAGTCTGAAGTCTGATGAACAAAGAAACGTACATTGGGTTCAACCGATCCATCCGTCAACAGGAACATCTTGCATTGGCACGACGTCCACCCTCAGCGAACCGATCACGTTCAGAGTCATCTAATTGGACGTATTTCTGCCAAACGGAACTATGTGCATTAAGACATGAGCCCGGAGACCCATAAGAATATGTGCAAAACAGGGCTCACGTCATAATGCACGTGGCTCCGTTTGATAGAAATACGTACAATTGTAAATCAATCACGACAACGATTTCCTTCGATCTCATGTCAAGAAACAAATGGAAAGCAGTAAAAGAAACTCGCAAACTGTCCCATGCCAAGTAAGAACACCGTATGAGCCATCAGGCGTTGCCAAATTCCCCTCGACAAATCACGAATTATTGGGATTAATGAATTAATATATCTCCTCCGATATTCCATAAGATTTCGCTCGCGATTTGATGTAAAAAGTCTGCAAATTTCAAGGATAAATATGCGAAAATAAATATTTCAAAGAAGAAATTTGGCAACATTCGAATACTTAAACGGCGTTTTTACTTAGCACGGCCGAACTGTGGTCGTCGATCGTCGCACAATGGATCGAGTCAATGGGGGAGGTCGGACAAAATTCGGGAACTTTAAACGCTTATAACTCCGTTTTTACAAAACTTTGAGGTTCTAAAAGTGGCTCCATTAGTTTCCTCGTAAAATTTTCTACTACAAGCACCCCTTGAAATTTAAAATCAGACGAAAGAAATATCAAAATTTGCAGTTTTAGTCAAAAATTTCATGTCCGACCTCTCTAATTGACCCGATCCACTGTGCGTCGGTCCGTGCCTGCAGACACTCAACGTGACGGTCGCGGAAAAGCTCCGAAGTGCCCATCTGCCATTTTCGGGAAAAACGACGTAATAACTCTCCAGTGTTGCCTCCCCTAATGAAATATGTATTTTCTTAAATACGAATTCCTTATTTTTTTTTATGAATGTCTGTGAATTTTACCCGCTGTTTAATCCAGTGTATCTAAAAACTTTATAAGAAAAAATACTAGCAACTTTTCTAGAAAATGCGCAACTCGTTAGAATAGATCTGGTAACGTCTGAAATTTCATACGTCGTTTTTTCATAGCATGACAGCAGTGCCTGCCTCCGCGCCTCTTCGAAGAGAACCGACATCGAGTAAACTTCGCGCTCTGTTTTTATTTATCGAATCGCTAACAGTGAAGAGGTCTAACGCTTCACTCTTGCTTTATGCCGTATTTACGATAGGTATACACATACACAACCTAGGACAACACCAATCCGCTGCGATAATAATCCTGCCCCAGGTTCTCAGAAGTCGTCCTCTCTTCACCTCCCTCAGAGGGGGTTATAAACAGTGGCGTGGTGTGCTTTGAGATTTATCGAATGATCCGCCATTTAAACCTATGAAAAGGATCGATAAACCTGGTGTTCGCCACGAACACCTTAATAATCGATTCTTTACTATAGCTTCAAACGGAGAAATGTCGATAATCGATCATTCACGCGACGCCTCTGGTTATAAATGTTTAAATTCATGTCCGAATCGAAGTTGAGGTCTGACGGGTGATTCATCATTCGTTAAAACGAAACTCGTGGTAAGGGCGCGTGTGAGGTAGATCCATTGCTGTAACATCTCTAGTTTGACCATTTCGATCTCATAATTTTGTCTTGGTTCCGAATGCCTCGAGTCCGTAAAATTGTACGTAAGCTTTCTTCCTCGCTGATTCTCTGCCGATTTTAAGGTTATGTCTGCAAAGTTTGTGGGCGGCTACCACTATTGCAACACTGCATTCCCACTATTTGAATCCGTCGAAAATATCGATTTTGGGTGCGGCGAGAATCGATTGTTTTACATACATTTAAGTGGAGGAAAAGCAGTTTCACTGGAAAAAAAACCGCTTGGATCTATAGTCCAGACTCTTGAAAACAATGACAAGAAAAAAAATACTCTTGATTTAATCGGATTTTTACTTGAATCAAAAGGAAATCCGCATAATTTAAGAGGCTGGCTTCTTCATTTAAGCGAAAATTCGATTGAATCAAGAAGAGTATTTTTTTTTGTCACTGTTTTCAAGAGTCTAGACTCTAGATCCAAGCGGGTTTTTTTTTCCATTGTTGGACATCTTTCAAGAATCGCCGCTGTCAAGGTCTGGACCTTTACGTATACTTTTTCATGGGCGTCGTGCTTTGCAATGAATCGATTGATCCGTCGTTTAAACTTATGGGAAAGGATCGATTATCCGGGGACTCGTCACAACCTTAAAAATCGATTCTCTACCGTAGCGCGGCGTTCCTCCTTTGGATTTGAGCCCAGCCCGGTCTTGGATCTGAGTGGACCGGGACCGGTTGCACCGTGTACCCACGTGAAAGCATGCCGTTTGCATCGCGTGTTTTAGCTTTCAGACCTCGCCGAGCTGGGATACGGGACTCCGGACGCAGGAGAGTTACAAACAAAGGGATGCTCATGTCAGCGACAGTCCGCAACAGTTACAGCATCATCGTAACTCGAGTTTTCTCCGTAAAGCCCCGTTTTGTCTTCGTATAAATACGCGGATATGCGGCCGATGGTAGGCGCTGATCCTTTCACGAGATGTAATGCTGTCCTGCTCAGGAAGAACACCGTATGAACCTTCATGCGTTGCCAAATTGCCTTTGATAAAACACGAATTTCCCGGCAAACTTACGAATATTTTTCTTCCGATGTTTCAGATAATTTTGCTCGCAATTTCACCGAAAAGTCTTGAAAATTTCAAGAGACAATATTCATGACTTTCCCAAAAAATGAACTTTTAATCAAAGAAAATTTGGCAACTCTCGAATGCACATACGGCGCTCTTCCTTAGCACGGCAGAATAGTGCCATGCCGAAGAGGAACATTCTATGAGCCTTCGCACGTTGTAGAGTTTATGAATCGACTGCGATGTTTAAGAGGATCCTCGGAATATTTTTCCACCAATTAGTAATTTAGATCATTCTTTTTGTGAAATTCCAAGAATCTGAAAAATTTAAGGGGAAACATTCAATATTCAACGAAGTGACAAGTTCTTGAAAATTCGTGGAAGTTCGCTGCGGAAAGTCAATCAAGAGTTCAAGAATCGTATGTGTAAAACCGCGAGAAGTCCGGAGATTTCGAAATCCAAGAACCTCGTCACCTGCTTTCAAATCATTAATTAATATATTATTAATCACTCATTTCATGAGTTAATATTTAATGAGGGGAATTGTAGCATTTTTCGGCTGTTCTCACTATGTTCCTCCTCAGCAGGACAACGGGCTGGTTATTGAAATTGATAGACAAAGGGAAAATGGAGCGATCCTATTGGTGGGTACGGATGGTTGCAATGTACACAGGGGGTGATTAATAGATACGAATGAAATATTGATCTAATGAAGTTGTATATTGAGCCTAATGGTTTTATTTTGATTTAATTGTTAACATAAGTTCTTTTTTGCTTGTTTCAGGTATGTCGCTGTTTTTATCAAATTCATAACTAACAAAGTGATCCGGTAAGTCTGGCATTCACAACGCAAATTGTATTTATACACACTGCATTTCTGACTCTCTCAAATTATATTTTACTAACCCAATTGTTGAGGTACTACCACTATTAATTGGAAATGTCCAAATCATCCAAAAATTGGGGTAGTATCACTGTTGTAGGGGATCACCCATAACGCTCTTTTTCCGTGTAATCGTATTAGTCGTTCCATGCACCGATTACACCGTTCTCTTCTATTCAGCTTTTTATTTTTTGAAAGTCTATAAGCAACTTAATTTAGTGAAGGAATTCTTCAAGTTGACGGAGCGATCGTTACGTTACTTTGTTCAAGCGGAGATAGTTCCCCTGTGCAAAATTATCAGAGTGACTAGAATTCTTGAAAGAGGAGGGAAGAAAGGCAATGAAATTGAACGCTGGGTGTGTCATAGAAATTACACTTTTTCGAATAAGCGGTTTCAATTATTTAAAGTGCAACTAAGTGTTAAGAAACTAATTAACACCGAAAAACGATTGATATCTACGTGTGGATTACGGAGTTTAGCTCGGTTTTGAATGCTAATCTCGTCACGATTTGCTCGTGGTTGCGTATTACGTAAACGAAGCAATGACCTACATCTGCTCCTTCACTCTCCACGGTGAGGGTCAACAAAAATTCGGGGCGACCATTAAATTTTCGAAACTATTACGTCAAGTGTACCGAGCTAATAACGCGAGGATTTTCCGTTACGGCACGGCGCACCGGTTGTATTCCCGACTGTCAAGGTCAGATAACCAGAACACGACTCTGCCGTGTTACCTTTACTGAAGAGAGCAGCATGGGTACTGAAATGAAATTTTTTTTACCATAAATCAAACCCTCAGTATTGTTCGAGCGGAAAATTTCATTGAATATTCCCTCAGTTTTTCGTAAAATTATCAATAACCATCTGAAAGACAATAATTAACCGCTTGAGTGGTGAAGAGGTGAAAGATTTTACTCTTGACACTGGACAAGGGACTCTTTATGTCATGCTATGAAAAACAATTTTTGCCAAGTCAGATGTATGATATTCTGCATGTTTGTTTCGGTACATTTTCAACAAATCTTGTTACTCTCTAATATCAAATCATTTGAGGAACTTGTCGTAACATAACGCTTGAGGAACGAAGCGCTTTGGTAGGTTGGACCGCGAAACCCTCGAAAGTGACAAAAAGCGTAGCCGCCCCCCCCCCCCCCCCNGATTCGTCAGTTGAGCAGACACGTAGCCAGGCTTTTGTTTCGAGGGAGGCTTGGTCGGGTGAGCAGGGTTCTTCCCCCCCTCCCTCCTCGGCTAAGGAGGGAGTTCGGGGGGTTTGAAATAACTCCCAGTTCAGGGGGGGGGGGTTCGTGGGGTCTCCCCCGGCAAATTTTTAAAATTTAATTCTATTTGGACGCATTCTAAGGCTTCCGTGACGCAGATTTTCCTTCAATTTCTGCGTAAAAATTACGTATCTTTTTTTACTTTTAGCCCACGATACCTTCAAATTGTTTCATTCAACACACCTGCAACGTTTTTGAATTTTTAAATCATTTCGACGCGTTCTGAAAGTTCGAACTTCCTCTTTTCTCGCCTTTTCGTATTTTCTGTCTCCCATTTTCTCCATTTTTTCCCTCTTTTCTTTGCTTTCGGAGGGGGCTTGAGCCCCCCCCTAAGTCCCCCCTCTAGCTATGTGCCTGCAGTTGAGGAACAGAGATGTCCCGAAGTCCTCGAGGGATCGAAGCGTGACGTCAATCGCGTGCCGATAGTGATAACGATGAGATCATCGGGGAATTGAAAGCTGATCGGTGCGGTGGCATGATAGGGAGTAATGAAGGAGTAGTTTAGGACAGCAGCGGCTCCGTGAATTCGGAATCCACCTCGTTATGTGCGTTTATTTCGAATCCATTATTCCGTTCACCGCGGGACTATCGACGCGTGAATCGGTGGATCGGCCTTGCGCTGCGCCGCCGCGGCCGCGCTAAGGAAAGTGGCGCCCATTAACTTTTTGATGGATAAATTACGCACTCTAGGAGAGACGGAAACATTCGCGTCGCGTTGA
Organism: Bemisia tabaci; assembly: GCF_001854935.1. Classification (NCBI taxonomy): domain Eukaryota; kingdom Metazoa; phylum Arthropoda; class Insecta; order Hemiptera; family Aleyrodidae; genus Bemisia; species Bemisia tabaci. Next base: position 3,304,454 of record NW_017547261.1, on the reverse strand, counting down.
TGCTGTAATATCGCGTGGCTCCGCTAGCGTTCGCCGTCGGGCGCAATTTCCCCACCGCAGCGTTGAAAGTTTTGCCTCCGAGGCCGTCCGTAAAATCCTTGTTCCTCTCACGAAAGAGCGTAACTATATTTCAATGTTGCCAAATTTCGCATAGAAAATTGTATTTTTACCAGGAGAGTTTTCGTGCATTTCTGACTGAAAGTCTCGCTGATTTTCCTTGTGATCTTAGGCGAAAATTAGAGACATTTTGGACAAAAACTGCGCAGGTATATTGTAAAAAATTGAATTGTTTGTCAATTTTGCAACCTTGGAATGAAATTACGTTCCCTCGTGCGAAACTACGAAATATGACGCAGTATGGATAGTAATGTGACCGAAGTGTCGATTAGGTGATCGATTTTTTCCCGAAAATGTTCGTCTTCGAGTTTTTGGCATCGTCTAGTTCATAATACTATCAAGATCTGTTTCAGACTCAGTTTGTTCAGTTCTGTTGATAGTACCAGCTACAGTCGACAATTCAGTGAGCCGAAGCCATAAACACCGACTTATCTTTATCCGTTTCCATGAAAACTTTCTTCAAATTTTTGAAAGCGTTGCGGCGCGGCGCGCACAGGCGCCTACAAACCCAACGGGATACTTCACGCATTGCGCAACGCGTGAAGTATCCCGTTGGGTTCGTAGGCGCCTGTGCGCGCCGCACCGCAACGCTTTAAGCAACTATTTCGCGTCAGAGGCGTTGCACAGTGTCCTACAAGATTGATGGCGCACGAAATAACTAGTCGAAGAGGACTTACAATTTGACTGCATCTGTTACTGAAAAATGTGTAATTTGCTATTGGAACGTTTCCTAGGCTCCCGCTTTGGTTTTCATCTTATCATATCCGTACACTGTACACATGAACATATGTTTTTATCTGCTCATAGAGTCTGTCCTCTTTCATGACTTGATTCATGAATGAAATGTTTTTAAGAATGAAGGTAGAAGTAGTATGCATTTATTTTTGAGGTGGTTCCTGTCATTTAAATGAGAAGAAAAAATGTGGACATAACATGTTCACAATTTGGACAATTTTGGACATATTCATGGTTGGACATTAAATCATGTGGACTTAATGAAGACTAGACTTAACGTTTAGTGGACATAAATAGCGGTGGAAATTTATTTAATGGACGAAAGGTAGGTGGACATAAAGTCCTGGAAGCGTAGTACCGTTATATAGTCAGGCTATCATACACCTCTTTTGTCCATTGCAACCACCCACCCCTACCAATCGGATACAGCTATATTTCTCCTTTCTCTTCTTTGTTTATATCTTTGTCCATAGTTTTGTACATCAATTTCAATAATCAACCTTCGGAAGGGTTTAAAATCGGTCGGCTACACTACGCAAAACTGACTGTAACACCAAAACGCTTATAAATGAGTCCCACTACCCACTGTTACAACTAGCGATGAGCGCGATTTCCACCGATACGAAGCTCATGAATCATCCGTCCCGCCGGGATGATACGATCAACCGGTCGCGGACGGCACGCAGTGGATCGAGTCAACAGGAGAGGTCGGACAAAATTTGGAAACTTTGAACGCTTTTAACTCCGTTCTTACAAAATTTTGAGGTTCTAAAAGTGGTTTCATTGGTTTTCTCGTGAAATTGTCTACTTGAATCTCTTGAAATGTTAACTGTTACGAAATAAACACCAAAATTTGCAGTTTTAGTAAAAAATTTCATGTCCGACCTCTCTAATTGACTCGATCCACTGTGCGGCGCCACACAGAGGGGCGACTTTTAATAGCCCTTTCCAGACGCTCAAACTGTCATCAAACTGAAGTGTCCAGTCTGGGGATACTGATGCGGGTGTTGACTGTTTAGCCTCAAAGGCCCTCAAAGCTGATGATTTTTGATCAACAACCGAATTAATCGCACTGAAAAGTAAGGAATCCCACTTATTTATCTTCTATAGTCAACGCGCGCACCGATACCCTCAGACTGACATCTCAATCTGAGCGTCTCAAAGGGGCTACTTGGAAAGGTCAGATATTAGGCGGAAATCTCTAAGTATCATATCTTCTGTAACACAAAATGTTGAAAAGTGAGTTTCTGCCGTTTTTCTCGTAAAATGTCTACCGCTTTCACTGCGCTCTCTGGCGCTTTGCGACACCTAGCCGCCCAAGTCTCCTAGCCCTATCATCCCAAAACCTTTCAGAGAGTTGGTACTTGTTTATGTCTCGCCAATCTCATTGTCGCCATCCTATTCTGCCATGCTAAGAAAAAACGCCGTTTGAGCCATCAGGCGTTGCCAAATTTCCCCCGATAAAATACGCATTTTCAAGGAAACTGTTGGATATTTGTCTTCAAATTTTTCAGACAATTTTGTACACACTTAAATCATAACTCTTATTTTTGCTCTAGCATAAATTTGCAACAGGCCCATTGGAAGGAAAATATTCATAACTTTATCAGGAAATTCGTGTTTTATCAAAATGAATTTGGCAACGCCTGAAGGTTCATACGACGTTTTTCCCTAGCACGGCAGTCTTGGTCGCCGCGCCGCACTATGGTCCGAATAGCCGGTTTAAGCGGCAATAAATCGAAAAAGTGAAGTTTAAAAAAGTTAGATTTTAAGAGGTAGATCGATAGTACACTGATGATAGTAAGAGATTGTCAACTCCCTGATGACCTGTGGGAAGACCGAGCTTTGTGGCGATTAGGCGTCGCACAGCGCCAAAGAGCGCTATAAAAGCGACTCATATATATATATATATATATATCGATAGTACATACTGTAGAGAAGACTCCTGTAAAATTTCACTTCGATTAAAGCACTAATAAAGATGTGACAAGCCTGGGAAGTGCGGCGCGCGGAGCACTTTATGAGTGCGATTCCAGTTACCGAGCGGCAGTGCTGTGTTTAAGGGCTTGTTTTCGTCGTTTCACCGTACCTGAAAGTGTTTGGGCACTTGATTCACAAAATACAAGATAAGTTTAAAATGTTTTATGCTGAAACTATTCTTTTTTATCATATCTAATGATCTAGATTAACCCTTAGACATAGTCAGTTTTATCAATAAAATCGCAGAAGTAGGACCCAAAAAATATACTTAGCACCTCTGAGCACCTCGTAATTTTACTCGGAAGTTATTGTCATGACTCTAGACTATCTTTTAGTCTAGTGGCAGAACCATAGTCCACCATAGCCTCAAGTTATTTCTCATGAAAAATGACGTTTTCGCGTTTCTTATCACTTACTACAATTAGCTATCATATGCCATTGACGATGACTTTTATCATGTTCCATTGTCATATTCTAGCAAATCGAATGCATTAGAGCCTAAATCTGCCCAGGCAGAATAATACGAGTTGATGGGGTTGATCGGGACCAATTGAAACTTTGTGCTCAAGAACAGCAAAGAATCGCCTCGAGAGGCTACTTTGAGGCCCCGTAAAAGTTTTTTTTTGACGTTTTAAGTGTTTCAAACATATAATCTATCAGTGTAGATATATGATAGCATAAGTTACGCTTGGCAGACGAAAACAAGTCTAAACGGTTGATCGGTGGGACTTGAAAGTAAGGCTCCCGAGCAATGAAATTGTCTTAGGAAGCCACTTTGAGGTCCCGTAAACGTTTTTTTTTACGTTTACCCATGTTTCAAACAAATAATCTATCAAAATGGATATATTTAAGCTTAAGTTTCGCTTGGCAGACGAAAACAAGTTCAAACGGCTGATCGGTGGGACTAGAAAGTAGGCCTCTGGAGCCATGAAACGTAGAAGTATTATCCTGAGCTGTCTTTTTCAAGTTCCCTTGATAGTAGTGTTTGACAAGGCTCTACTTTTAGCTTCTTATAGTCCATCCAATGTAAAATTAATTTTTAAACTTATAAAAAAAAAAAAAAAAATTACCGAGAGTCGAACCCGGGACACCAAGAAGATGAATGAGACGCGATGCCAATTGCTCCACCGCTTTAACACGGATTATCGACTTCAATTTAAGGTTTGTGAACAAATTATTACCACAGTTATATAAAGTATAAAAATGTTAAAAATGGATTTTTCCTGAAGAATATTAGCATTTTTGCACTCAGCGACCCTAAAAACCCCTGAAAACTCATGTTGCGAGGTTTAAACATACGTATCTGATGTAATGCCGCGTAAACCGGCTATTCGGACCATAGTGCGCCGCGGCGGACTCAAGACACTACTGGACAGGCTGCAATTTATGCGATTAAGTCCGAAGGCGCAGGCGCTAGGCGGCGGGCTACGATAATAGAGCCAGGCCCGGGGCACACTATGCATGAGCCGGTGAACTCGACACGAGTCAGATATGAATCGAATTGGTCGTGAGCCCTGAAATCCGAGCATTTTAATGGATCCCAGGGCTCAGCTAAGGTTTTAACATTGACCGATTCATACGTTCTGCGCCAAAACCGCGTTTGTGGGCTGGTTTTTCATGCGAGTTTGAGCGATTATTGCTCGTTTAGCGGGGCCCTGTTAAGCGCCGGACGCCCGACGCATGCCGGCTTGCTCATATCTTCCAGTCGGACAGATCGTTTACATATTTGAACTGACCCACTTCACAACCAATTCTCACGCCAATTACTCAATGAGTTACGTGTACAGAAGCTTGTATGATTCTTCCATACGCTAGCTCGACGGGATCTCTCGGCTCGTGTAAGATCGCGATAGTTAAACTTTTTTTTTTTTTTAAATTTTTATTTTGAAAATATTTTATTTATTTATCAGTTCTTCAATTCGCTTGTGCGGACCCTGGAAAAAAACACATTGGATCTAGAGTCCAGACTCTTAAAAACATCGACAAGAAAAAATACTCTTGATTCAATCGGATTTTTGCTTAAATCAAAAACCAAGCCTCTTAATTTGAGCGGATTTCTTTTTGATTTAAGCAAAAATCTGATTGAATCAAGAGTATTTTTTCTTGTCAATGTTTTCAAGAGTCTGGACTCTAGATCCAATGTGTTTTTTTTTTCCAGTGGATATAAAAGTGAAGACTGGAATATCAAAGCGTCCTGGGTTTGAACGTCTTTAATATATCTTCCACCCGTTCAAAGAGGAGTTGTCTATGCTGTGTCGGCACATGTGAAATTACGCTTACGAAGGTACACTTTTCCCAGGAAGTAATGGGTCAGTTGCGTTGGTCACAGAATCGTGTTTTGATGCTTGATTCTTGTCGATCAGCTAAAAATATGAAGATCTGTCCAAACAGCAACTTTCTGCGTTAAATATCAACCGAGATATCGAGCTTTGAAAAATTCGATTTATGACGTCATCTACCGCAGGAGTGACAGCCTTGGTTTGTTCCACCTTGCCATCATCCGAGTTAGACGTTGAGTAACCAGTACAAATGTGTATCTCCCTCACTGATGAAAGCAAGGTGGAAGAAGCCAAGGGTGTCATTACCGTGGTGCATGACGTCTTAAACCGAATTTTTCAAACGCGATATCTCCGTTAATATTCAACGTAAAAAGTTGCTGTTTGGATAGGTCTTATTATTTTTAACTACTCTAAAAGAATCAAGCATCAGAACACGATTTTGTGACCAGCGTAACTGACCCTTTTGGAGTTTTTTGCTCGCCATCCTCGACTTTTTGTAAGGGCGGGAAAAGTTAAGAGTCTTCACATCAAAAACGTCAGTTCAATACTCGAAGAATCGAATTTTTCATGTGGCTCTGTTTAATTTCCGTGACTGAAACTTTTTTTTCAACATTGCCCGAAAAAAATCACGCTCTACCGAAGGATTTTTTCTATTCTCTTAACTTCAGATCAAAGCTGACTCGGGCTATGACAAAATATTCTTAGAATCGCCAGCATGAAATCGTACAACGTGGGATTGTGCGGTGCTGTGTGGTGTGCCCATGTCAAAGGTCTCCACCCGAGCCGTTGCAGCGGGAATCGGGCTGTGAGCTTTGAGCTTTAGCGCTAACTGCGTCGCCACAAGAACCGAGGATTCATCAGTCACTCAGACGAGAATAGGCTGTGCAGTTGTGTGGCGTGATTTGCGATTCATCGATCGATCTGCCATTTAAACCTATAGAAAAGGATCGAAAAACTGGATGTTCGCAACGAACACCTTATTAATCGATTCTTTACCATAGCTTCTAACGGGGAAGTATCGATGGTCAATCATTCACGCCTCGCCTCTGGGCTGTTGGTTGTTGGACGTTGGACGTTGGTTTCACATCCACCCTTCGATTATTTATGAAAGTTTTGCAGTTATTTATTACGCCCAAAATCTGTTGTGTGCCTTGCCTTACGGGATTGACTCGNNNNCCCCTGCGCTGCTCATTGAACGTTCAAACTTTTAATACATGTTTTGAAGCTCCTCCTCCTCTTCCAAAGCCATTATGAAAAATCGATTCTCGGTGAAGCAGTCTGTTTCGATAAATTGATAAATTCGATAAATCTGTTTCTACTATTTTGAATGCATTTTATATCGGACCAAACCCAGTGTAACGTGTTACTCTCTTGCGAGAAGCAACATACCGAGGCTGCCTTTCTTGAAATCGATTTTTTTAAAGGATTTATATATCAAGGACTAAGGAACAATTACCGACAATTTTTGCGAAAATAAGTCAGCAGCTTTGCTGCACTTTACAGTATAAAATACGCAAGTTGATGTTTTTAAGTTTTTCAAATTCCACATAGGAGCGCTGTAATGTTTGAAAATTATTGCAAATCTAACCTCAAAATTACAAAAATGGCGAAGTCTTTTTCTCGTCCTGCAAAATCGTCAGTTTGTGGATAGGCGGTATTGTTCAATAGCCGCATCGATATGGAGGAATACGGGTGTAGAATCAACAAATTTTATTGCTAAATTTGGCTGGCTGAGTTGTATAGAACATGGTAATTGATTGAGCTACAAGCCAAAATAATGGCCAATATTATTTTGGTTCTCGCTTTTTTCATCGATTACCATGTAAAAGCAATCTTCGCCGTGATCCCGGTAAAAACGCTCCTTGCAAAATTGGGTTTAGAAATCAGCTGCATGGCAATATGAGATAAAAACCAAATCGTTTCCATGTGTCAAATTTCCCCCTTCTTGGAAAGCAAGATTTCCATGCCAAAGAGGGGCAAGCTTGACATGGATCTAATGGATCAAAATAAGAATTTTTCGTCTCAAAATCATTTTTTCTTCTCAATAACGCCGTCTTCATAATCGAAGCTCCCTGCGATTGAGAGGAACATTTCTCTCTGCAAGGAAATTCTTTCTCACCAGATTCGTCAACATTCAGGATTTAATTTCAGCGATCTGTTGGGTCAAAATAATATTTTCCTGTTCCACGAACATTATTTATTTTCCTTATCGTCTCCATAATCACAGCTTCCAAAGGTATAGAGGAAAATTTCTTTTTAGAAGGGCATTATTACGCGCCATAATTTTTTCCGCTCGTATTGTTGTCAGTGGTTTATGTGACAAAGACGAATGTATTATGCAGTGTTACTGAAATTTAAACTGCCATTCTGATGTCGTGACCATGTGTGGAGTAAAGAGCTCGGGAGGGCGCGCGGTGAGAAAAGAGAGGTGGAAACAAAGACACAAAGAATAAGAATCGAACGTATTTGGAATCGTGTACTTAGTTTTATTGGCATGTTTTCAAACGTCTTAAATGATCAGCCCGTTTGTTAGCCTCATCGATCCCAGGATCTCTCATTTACTCAAACATCAACGAGATTGAAGTGTAGTAATGGCCAAGATTCCTCGCTTAAAAAGACTTAGAACTTGAAGCTACACTCATGTGAGCGATGTTTGTATAGTTTGAGATGGAATACAAAGAAATACGCAAGCTGTCATTGGTTGATGGTATGCTAGAGATGGTACAAAGCAGATATATTTTTATTAGCTCATATTAATATCTTGATAATCTACCATTCCTTGAAACTACTCAGCATGTAAGTATCTCGGAGAAGGAGCTGTGTGTTCGTGCAGCAGCCCAGTATTTTGAAACGACTCCTGTGGCAAACTTTGAACTAATTTAACCTGTTTCTCGGGGTTCACACTCAAAAATTCATTAGCATGGAGGAGAAAGTAACCGATCGAAATTCAGTTCGTGCATGTGTTTATTAAGTTAGCTGGGTAGTCCGGTAGTAGAATGAAGTTTGAATGGCGCTATCTTGGGGACCTGCTCATTAGGTCGCTCATCTAGCCGGTTTTTAATTTCCAAGTAGATCAAGCTCCTGCCTCGCTTTCAAATACGTTTAACCCGTGTAAACATGGCCGATCCGTAAGTTCTTTCTCCGTGTTGACCTAATTATGCTAATCTTATGTAGCTACATCAAATATTTCGTTCAAAATTTGCCGAAGTCGTGGACGTATTTGACGTATTTGTAATACGTGGACTACGTGGAGTCATTAAAACATGGTAAAATACAACACATTAAAATGTAGCCACCCTTTTTGAAACTATGGGTCAGTAGACATGAGTCGATTCGTATAAATTATAAAAAATTAGCAGAACGGAAACCTAACCACGTAAAATTAAATTCGAGAAAGAGAGATTTGCAGTTATTTTTTCTTCATAAAAATCAGTCATAAAAATAACGTTTATCCCCTATTTAATTTTTCAAAATATTTCCGCGTTAAAGCTGATTTGTGTGAAATAATAATATTCCGACGATGAAGTGATTTTTACATGATCCGAACCTGCTATTGTCTGCTGTTATTATGCGTGGTTCTTTTATTACATAATCTTTTAAAATGCATCCCGCAGTTTAAAGAAATCTTTCATCCAGTTACTTAAGTGTCACAGGGCAGCACGAGTTAATTATGCAAGAGAACAGAATGGCCCTAGGGATCTTTGATAAACGCATGGTGTACCCCGCGACCTCTTGTGGGAAACTGGTCTGGTTATCCTAACCCCGCAAGATCACTGTGTTAAAAATAAAGTAGACTCAAGATAGAATTAATCCTACCTCTGGTAAAATTTGCCTCGCTTTTTTCAGTGCAATATTCATTTTATCAAGATTCTTTGCACACAAACTTATAAGTCGCACAATATCAGCGACATGCACAGCAGGAGTTTCCTTACTGCATATAGTGTCTCAATTGTAATAGTGGCAGCATCGACACCATCTTGCTGTCCCGATTACGACAGAGCTAGCTGGCATCAGTTAGCAAATTGCGTTACCGCTTCGACATAGGCGTCAGATCTGCGCCTGATTTCATCTAGTGAATCTCATTATCTCATTCATCATGCTTTTCTATCGGAAGAAAAAAGTGTATTAAACGTGGTCGAATACGGGCCTTTTACTAGATCGGATTGGAATCAAAGTAACGCAAGGAATGATTCCTCGTCAAATTGTCACGCATTTTCATTGGAGATGTCCGTAATCAACCGACAAATAAAAAATACGCGCTCATTAGTCTATATTATAGAATCAGTCGGTAATGTGCCATACGATCGGGATTAGTATAACATCGCGGTTTGTTTGTTTTTTTCTCCTTCCTTCTTTCTTCAATTATAAGATTCTGCGCGCTCAGAACTTCTGAAAGCATGTTTCGGCATTTTCACGTAATGCATTTTATTTCGAAAGAATCGAGCGGACATGCCGGCCCTGAACTGTGCGAAGTCGCCGCGAGTCGTAAAATTATCCCACCGCAACATTTTCGCACGTTCAATATTTCTCGCTTTTTCGAAGGATAATAGGACGTCTTATCAGCGCGTCATCGGTACAATCCACGAGCGCGGCGCGCGGCGTGTCGCACGTCGGGTGTCCTCAATGCTGAGAATTAGCGCCGTCCTTAATTAGCGAGCCCTCGATGCGTGCCGCTTGCCACTGCACCGCCGCGCTGAGGAAGAACGCCGTATGAGCCGCCAGACGTTGCCAAGTTTCTTCCGATAAATACCGAATTTACCGGGAAAATTGCGAATATTGTTTTTCAAAATTTCCAGACAGTTTCTCACGCAATTTAATCTAAAATATCCGAAAATTGCAAGGCAAAAATGCATGAATGTCGTCAAAAATACATGTTTTATCGAGGGAAATTTGGCAACTCTCGAATGTTCATACGGCGTTTCTCCTTTACACGCCAGTGCAGGTCGCAATATGCCGCGTCGAAAGGAAAATTACTCCTGCGGGAACTGGGACTCGACCCTCCATCACCGTCGCCACGGTGTCTCCTTTCATCGTAAATCGAAGGTGATCGAAAAAAATTTCGCCAGAGATCACGGAACAAGTCGCGCGTAATGCGTGCAGAAGGTGATCAGAAATGTTCCTGGCTGTATACTTGAATGCTTTCACAGAAATGAAGTGGCGCATCAGACGTCTGCATGCCTGTGTTGAGCATTTGTTTGGTGGACGTAATCATATTAGGGTAGCATGAAACGAGAGGAAAAGGACACTGCTGCTCGAAATATTTCATGAAATTTCATGTGGTTGTGAAGTTAATGCAAAATGTGAAGCATATGAATGCTATTTTTTTCAATCGCCAGATTTCATATAATAACACTTGGAAGATTTTATAGAATAACAATTAGATATTTGGTTTTTGTTAGACTCATACATGGGTCTGAATAAGTAATTGCATATCACAAAAAATAATGGGTTGTGCTTCTATGATCAATATTTGCCAAATTATCTGTAGATTAGATTAGTTTATGTATTTTCTTCGTTTATTTTATTGGTTACGTTTATATACTTTGATGCTTATGCATATGCACTTATGCAGGTTTTTTTTAAAAAACTAATGATATTTATCTGGTATATGATTCATCGCTGATACGAATCAACGGCTCCAAACGCCACGCTTATTGGAACGCACAAAGCGTTTGCTTCGATTTTCAGTTTTTCTTTTCCCATTTCAAGTGAAATATGAGATACATATGGACTGCGTTTTGCAATTTGGACCTATAAATTCTGGCCCGCTTTAAAAACAACGTAGTTGCCATTAGTTTCCTTAAGCACATAAGTGTTTTTTCTGATGAGCCAGAATTTATAGATCCAAATTGCAAAATACAGTCCATATGGACAACATTTTGCAATTTCGAACTATAAATTCTAGCCCGGTTTAAAAACAACGTATGTGCCATTAGTTTCCCTATGCACACAAGTGTTTTTCCAGAAGAGCCAGAATTTATAGGTCCGAATTGCAAAATGCAGTCTTTATATGACTCTAATGTTATCTCTCAAGTATTCCAACTATGCTAGCAGAATTTTAATCTTTGTTTAACTTCAAACCAATAAACTGCAATCATTTGAGATTTTAAAAATACTCCCCGTGAGATTCAACGTTTTCAATTTGCATTTGGTTCTGCAACTTCAGTGCATCAACCTCATTTTGTTATCGTGCCAAATTCGCGTCGTGCATTCGAAGTCTTCCTAAAAGGAGGAAAATAAATTTTCTCGTAGGCGATCCACGTAAGTGTATCTGACCATCTGAAGAACTAAAGAAGGCAGCGGGCGTTTTTCCCGGACCGGGAGTGCGCATCGTATCGGTTGCAGTGGAGCCGGGCATTCACTGCAGCGTTTTACAGGTGGTAATCGAGTGATGTAATAATATGCAGTCATGGAAACGATCCCGCAGCGAGCGTGAACCGACGACGCGGGTTCACCCGAGAAGGTTACCGTGCAATTATCCCTCTTTTAATGATACACATTTGCCGCAAAATAAACCAAATACAGACGTTCAGCCCGGCTAAATCTTTTCGAAATGTCGAGTCGCGGCAGTTCATTTGAATTGCTAATCGGAATTGCCGCTCTGCCAGACAAAATGACGACTTTTTCTCTCGTCTTCCACGCGAATATGCCGTGCCAAGGGAGAACGCCGTATGAGCCTTCCGGCGTTGCCAAATCTCCTTCGACAAATCACAAATTTTCCGGAAAATCTGTAAATATTTTTCTTTCATTTTTTAGAGTATTTGGTTCGTAATTTCAGCTAAAGTGTCCGAAAATTCCAGGGAATAATATCCATCAAGTTCTTCTAAAAGAAATAGTTTCTGAGAGGAAATTTGGCAACATTCGAATGCTCTTACGGCGTTTTTCCTTAGCAAGGCAGAATACGTTGGCGGTTCCGAGTTGCTCGCATCTGTTGGGATGTGCTTTCATTAGTTCTATCCATCTACGGAAAAAGGCACATTAGAATAGAAAGGCGTTTTTCTGACGAAAGAACGTAACTCCTTTGTAACTTTCGTGAATTTCCGCCCGTAAATTGTACTTTGGGCAGAAAATTGTTGGGAATTTCTAATTTAAAGTTCCACGGCTTAAACCTCTGCTCATACTTAGGAATCAGCAAAATGGACCAAAATTCCCCATTCATGTTTTGTAAATCATGGAACTGTTGAAGTCAATTTTGCAATCTTGGAATGGAATTACGTTCCTTGAGTCTGGGAACAGGAAAACCTCACCTCCCCTCACCTCAGTTACAAAAATGTATAGTTAGCTTTCTTTTCACAGAAAACTTCGTCCAGTACGTCGGAGAATATATTTAAAGCGGTTTAGTCCTGTTTTGTGTCAATCTCAGGTTGCGATTTCTCCTTATTATCTTTTTCTTATTTTGTGTATCGTCCAAATGTTCAGAAATTCGGTAGGATTTAAGATGCTCCGATGAATCACATTAATAAATGGACCGCGTTTAGCAGAACGGAACCAAGCCACATCAGATGTTGCCAAATTTAACTGGGCTATTTAATTTTTTACGAGAGAAAGTCGTGCGGATTTCTTTGAAAATTATAGGGAATTAGCTTTACACGCAGAAAATTCTCTGAAATTTGCACAAAAATCCGCACAACCGTCTTCCTGTAAAACATTTAACTGCCCAATTTTTGGCAATAGCTAATGTGGCTTAATTCCTTTCCGCGTAACGCGGTCCAAATATAACTTTTACGTCCTCCAATCTATTGCGATAGGGTAATTTTCTCGTTGTCGAATTCTAAGTCGGGTCCGAAGTCATACTTGACTGACCAAAAGGCAACAATTAACTCCTCTCTTTCTCTCCAAAATTACCCCTTTCCATCAAAGTTCGGTTCAGGCACATCACAGCGGCTCCCACGGACATACTCGTGCGTGTTTTATGAGACTTGCGAGCAGGTCTTAATTGTGAGCAATCTTTCCAAAGGAACAGGTTTGAAGCAACAGAGCGTTCTTGAAAAGGACTCATCTCATTATGTACCCGCGGGTTCTAGAAGTTCAAGTCCATATAAGCTCGCTTGGGATAGATGCTGAGGTCTAATGGCCCGGCTGATAGACAAATGTCGAGTGGACATTTCTCACCCGAAATCACGTAAGATTACTTAACTTCGCGACCGAAACCGTTTTACCGAGTGAAAGTGAATCGCAACTGCGCCTACATTCCTTGAGCTCTCGTTCCTCTGTTCGTCTCATTGTTTCCGAGTTCGTGCCGGAGATATATTATATTGTAGCCCGTTTCCTGCACAAATATAAACACAAACGCGACGTTGTGACAAAACCCTCCCGGTGGACAGTGATTGAGCGGAAATGTCGGAGTCGTCCCCGAGCCCAGACTGTCGTGCTAAGGAAGAACGCCGTATGAACATTTGAGAGTTGCCAAATTTACCAGGATAAAGCATGTATTTCTTAGGAAAGTTATGTATATTCTTCTTCAAATTTTGCAGGTATTTTAGATTAAATTGCGAAGAAAATTGTTTTGAAAGTTTTGAAGAAAAATATTCGCGATTTTCCCGGTAAATTAGATTTTTATTGAAGGAAATGTGGCAACGTCTGAAGGCTCATACGGCGTTTTTCCTTAGCACGGCAGCAGGACCCGAGGTACGATTGACGAGTCTCGCTTGTTCCCTCCGGACAAAGACTTCTTTTTATTGGCATTATATCGCATTGGTCCTTGTCGTAAGGGACTTATCGCAAAGATAAGGGAAAGCTCCAAGTTGTGTATTTTACCTTACCAGAGGAGGTATAAAGGTTGTATTCATATTCGTGCCTTAAACTGCTTATTTCCATAGAGGACCCCATGTGCCTTTCAATGTAATAAATTAAGGGAGATATAAGGAAGCATCTTACAAAGGACAATTTTTGCCAACCTCGAGGAAAACTCAGCAGTATAACTCTGGAAATGGTTCCTTGGAAAATATAACAATGAATACTTGCTACTGCAAAAAGTACAAAATACGGAAGAAAAAATTTTATGATTTTGAAAAAATTCAAGTTAGGTGCGAACCTACCTTATTTATATGTACTTTTGGTGACGGTGAATCATTGTAATCCCATTTGAGTACCTATTTCCGAAGTCAACCTGCTGAGGATGCAAAAATGTTCCATTTTATGATTCCACGTAACGTAGTTTTTTCATCCCATGTTAATACATGGCAAGTACGGCTAATTTTTTCACCTTTGAGTAGTGAACCAATCATGAATGTCTCGGAGATGTACCAGTTTTCAACTGCACGGTTGCGTGACACTATTGCGACCCATTCAATATCGTGACCGCAGAATCTGAGTTTACTATGTTATTTCTGGGTATTATGTATGTGTTTACTACCGGAAATTTTCAACCGAGTTTAATGAACTATTTTAGCAGCGGAGAACATAAAGTTTTGGTGTCTAGCCACTAAAGCGTAAAACAATTAAGCTAGTGGTGTCATAAAAATCTACGGAGCGTCAGGAAATGACATAACCACCGGTTCACGTACACTTGTAAACGTGCCATTTTTCATCTTTTATCCTCCTTTTCATCAGGTTATTTTGTATCCACTTGCGCATTCAAGAAGATAGACTGTCTTAAAAGGAGCTGAGTATGAGGAAGATCTGTTTTTGATCCAGTGTGAGAACCAGGAAGGCTCAGTTTTATGGAAACGTTTCAAAGTTTACCTGAAAGCCGATTTGTTTTTAATCATTAACCGGTGCATTCTGCAATTATTTTGCAAAATGTCCGTCAAATCACTAAGGAAATTCCTAAAAAATTTCATAAGGAAATTTGCAACTGTTTCTGATTGAACGCAGGGATCGTCAAATGAAACTTAGAAATCTTGAAATGATTTTCTTTTTTTGAAAAAATACCAGGGTGCCAACCCCCTCCCTGAATTGGTTAAATGTTTCAGTTTTTCCAAGCATCGATGGCAGCATCGATGGCATCGATGGCATTACGTATGATAGTGTCAACAAAAAGTAGCGTTTTCTAATAGAATTCCTCGAGAATCTTCCGCTCAGAAATTTAGAAGCTTTCTTGTAAATAACCTTCATTTTAAATGAAAAAAGCTTGAAAATAAAAGGATCGATTATTTATTCAAATGAACGGACATTAAAGTCTTTAAGTACCATCACCTAATTCATATTGATGCATCTACAGGATTTTTTTCACCCACTAATTTGTGTCTTTTTTTTGTTCCAGGTAAGGAAACAGCTCGCCTTTCTTGTGGTATCCCAGCGCATCATCTGTTTGGTAATGTTGTTCTTTGACTGCTTTTGTTTTCAGGACTCAGTTTGCGGTTAATTACACGGTTTTTTAAACAGTAGGGAAAACTCGCAGAGAAACAGAAAGCATGCAAGAAGAAAGCACAGAAACGATTTCTCCTCCAAATTTAAATCTTAGTCTCGTTTGGACTGTCTACCGTGCAAAGTCGATTCAATCGAATTGATCGGCAGCTGGAACTAGAGCATGACTCATTTTCTTCTTTTCTTTTGTATTCCCTCCGCCTTCTGTATCATTTGTCCCTCATCACGCTGTTTTCTCTTCTACCACTGTATATATGCATGATTTGTCATCGTTTTGTGCACTTCATTCAAGTGCACTTTGACATTGGTACAAGGACTGCAAGGTGCATCACTGAGGACCTTTCGCGGTACAGTTTGGTGGCTGATGGTACAGCAATTATTGAGTGAAACACTGTTTCTACCTCGCTCACCAATCACTGCAATTCTGTAACCACCCGAGATTTATCTTATTTATTAGAGCGCGACAATATATTACAAAATTAAACCCGTATAAGATTTTTTCTTTCTTTCTTTTTTTCAAGCGGAGGGGGGGGGGGGCTAGATAGTTTATTCTGATCGTCAAAAACGTTTCTTCTCTCCAATTATTGATCTTTCTTGTTAATGAATGAAAAAAAAAACCTATCATGAGCCTTACTGAGGGGACAGTGGTTTTGGAAGTGTCATGCAGTAGTAGTAATAGTAGCTCAGTATTATTAATATTCGGTTATTTACTCTCTGCAAAAATGAATAAATTGGGCGAACGTCCGTTTCATTGTGGAAACTGAGTGGATTTCGCTCATTGACAGCCAACACGAATTCCTAAGCTCGGCAATGCTACTGGTACCGCTCACCAGGTGTGCCTTCAATTCATCGATTATGCAACACGGGCTCCTTCGTGACGAAATAGTGGTATCAAGGCGCTGAAGCATCATTTAATCGACCAGCAGCTGTCCATGGGTTCCCGGTTCCCCCTCTCGATTTACGCGAGCACGTCAAACTTAACATGACAGTTTCCGGATCTTTTTGATCAATTCTGATTGCTGTATTGTCTAACTAATAACGCGAAATGTTTTCATCATTGTATGTTGCCGTCTCTATCGGTAATAAAACTAATGAAAGGCTTTCACCTACCGACTAATTTCGTTTATAATGTTCTAGTTAAGAGAATGAATGCACTAAAATCACGATGTAAACCACATCGACGGTAGAACTACCCGTCAAAGTTTCTCGGTTTGCGATGTTGCAGACCTCTTTTCATACTTTATTTTTTAATGGAAAACTATTCAACGTCAATTCGTGAAAACTTACAAGATTTTTTTTCCGTGTGCGAAGAAAACCTTGTGAAAAATTTAAGGTATGATTTTGGTTCGTTTTCCTTTAAAAATATGAAATGGAAGCGGAGATTTTTAAGCACCGCGAACCAGATACGTGGTCTGGTATTTTCACCAGCGATTTTGGAGCCTCCAAATGGAAGGAGCTATGTAAGGAACGACTATGAGTACGACCCTTTGTCACCCTGATGTACCTACGGGGTGACATGAAACGTAAGAAAGTGATGAATGATCGGAAGTTTCAATGAAATATTTCATGAAATTTCACGAGGTTGTGAAATATTTCATATTTTTCAGGGGCTAGAGTATGCATCCCGCACTGAAAAAATAGAAGCAAGTCACAATTTTTAATTTTCGTGAAACATGAAAAGGAACTGGTACACGGAGAAAAAAACTTCGCGGGTGGGACCCGAAGTTGAGGTCATATGGATCTCTGGAGTTTTCGGATCACGTATCTAAAAACTTGAGGTCCAGCTGCCGAAGTTCGGGTCGGACATCTGAAGCACTTCGATATATACCGAAGGGTTCGGGTCACACATCTGAAGTACTCCAGTACGTACCGAAGTTCTCGATGTCTGACCCGAACTTCGGCAGCTCAAATCAAGTTTTCGGATGTGTGCTCAGAAAACTAGATCCATATGACCTCAACTTCGGGCTCCATGCACGGAGTTTTTTTTCTCCGTGTATTTTTCAATACCGTGCATATATTTCTGAAATTTCAAGATTTCTTTTCCCATGAAATCACACCACCCTGCTACCTTCTAAACTTCTTTCTGTAACGTGAAAAATCGTGGATTTCGTCGCTCTCGGCGGGAATAAGTGAGGTTTCTCGAAGTTGCCGGTGATTGGCAGGTTGGCGCACGCTCGGTCGCGGGTCCGGCTGGCAAGACGAAGCGTTTTCGTCGTCTAATTTTAGTGTAGCGAGCAGCGCGCACTGTGCTCCCCGTGGAAGTGCCGCACAGACCCGTGCCCTATCGCTCATTTCCTTTTTAGCACTTGCCCAGCCTGCGCCCAGCGCCCCCCCCCTCCGCCGTCCGGCCCTGCAACCTTTCCAAATCCCGCCTCCCCCCACGGCCCGAATCCTTTTACTTATTGCCTATTTTTACCCGGATTCATTACTGATGGCTTTACGACCTTCCCGGCGAGGTGATAAACGAACGAAAGTGTTTGTTGGTCGCAGCGATCACGTCATTTGAAGTAATTGAACTGCGCCATGCGAAATCATGCCATGAGCGGTTCGGCTCGAACTCGGAGTCGCATGACGGTTCACCATCGCCGAGGTTCTTGCAGGGACCTTCTGGGTTATTTTATTCCAGCGGGCTGATTATTGAAATCGATAGACAAACGTATAAACAAACGAGACGATGGTAAAATGGAGCGATCCGATCGGTTGAAACGGGTCGTTGTTATAGACAAAGGAAGGGGAAAATGATGGACTAAGTGTAAGGTCTCTCGTGTATTGCCGTTAGTCTTTCTATTTCTCGCCTCTTTTGTTCATTGCAACCACCCGCTTCTGCCAATACTGCCGTGCTAAGAGGAAACGTCGTATAAGCCTTCAGACGTTGCCAGAATTCATCTGACAAATCACGAATTTTTTGGAAAATTTTTGAGTATTTTTCTTCGAATTTTCTGTAGAATTTTGTTCGTATTTTAATTTGAAGTGTCTGAAAATTACCATGAACATTTTTCATAATTTTTCCTAAAAATAAGTATTTTCTGAGAGTCTGTAAACAACTGAGCACTGGAAAAAAACACATTGGATCTATAGTCCAGACTCTTGAAAACATTGACAAGAAAAAATACTCTTGATTCAATCAAATTTTTGCTTAAATCAAAAGAAAATCTCAAATTAAGAGGCTTGGTTCTTGATTTAAGCAAAAATCCGATTGAATCAAGAGTATTTTTTCTTGTCGATGTTTTTAAGAGTCTGGACTCTAGATCCAATGTGTTTTTTTTCCAGTGAGGGTCAAAGTCACAATATACGGCGTTTTTCCCTAGCACGGCAGAATAGGATTGCTATCCATTCACTTGTTTATCATATGGTTATATCCATGCTAATCTTTCATACGTTCACCGCATTCTACTAGAAATTAGAAACCGATAATGATCAATTTATTAGTTCGGGTGAATAAGATGATGAGCTCAACGATAGCGTGCACAGTTGAAATTATAATCATGCTCTTTCCTGTAAAACATATTTTTTAAAACAGTTTGAAAAGTCAAAGAGAAGTTCGCGCACGACATGTCTACGCATCGCATACATTGTGTGGTAGGTATCGAGGTATATTTTTAACACTGATGTCATTCTCGTGCATATTTACATGGCAGTTACTGATGAGACAATCGTAACTCCTGAAAATCTTTACGGTCAGCAGCGAGGAACGGAAAGCAATTATTCGCCGTACACGAGGACAGTTGCCAACGTCGCAGCGCTTTTGCTCCACCCTCTAGATGACCCTTTAGACTTGGATTTAGGTTTCTATTTTGTCATCCTCCTTCGCTTCGCTATTCGCTCGAGTAATTCTCCAAATTAATGTCATTAACTGCGTTTTGTGTAAATCCGTTGTCTATGTAACGTGTTATTGACTATAATTAAACTAGTACCAACTAAAAGTTATTGCGAAATACATTCTCATTGGATAAACGAGAGAAATCTTTGTTTTAACCATTTTCACGACGAAAACAACCGCTTCCCTCGACATGTTTGAGAGAAGTATCTCCCCCGTAAGTTTGGCAATATTATTGTTGGTTCCGAAAGCCATTTTATCGTTGTTGTCGAATTTATAAGCCTCGCGGTGGGCTCAGCGCTTGCGTGGGTATTTGTTTGGCAGCATCATGATAGGCGCCAAGAAAAATTCCGGGAAAGTGCTCGAGCCCACAAAAATACTCCAGCGATGAATTTTGTGATGAGTAAGCTCTCGGATGCCACCGTCTCGCTGGCTCGACGAAGCCAGTGGCGCGTCGTGTTTTGCGATGAATCGATTGATCCACCCTTCGAATCCATGGAAAAGGATCGATTATTGTGGTCGCCACGATAGCACCTTGATAATCGATTCTTTACCGTATATTCAAATGGGAAAATACCTACAGCCGGTGACTCACGCCTCGCCACCACCGAACTCGACGAACGCCAGGCTACCTCTCTGAAGAAAAACGCCTTATGAACATTTGAATGTTGCCCAATTTCTCCCAATACACAAATTATCTTGGAAGAATTATCAGGGTGTCTACAGGTCCGGAAATAGTACCGATTTTTTAAGGGGGTCCAGAAGTACCGAAAAAGTGCAGAAATTCCTCAAAAGGTCCGGAATTTTCTTCATTTTTGGGTCATTTTTGTTTCAATGTGAGCGAGAAATTCAAATTTTTGAAATTTTTCGAACTTCGTCAAATGGAGGTACCGAAAAAGTACTGAATTTTTCTCTTGATGATTTACTGGATTTTTTGTAAATGCACTGGAAAAGTACTGTGAAAGCACTGATTTTTGGCCCGCCTGTTTCAGCAGACACCCTGATTATGCATACCTATTTTCCTTGACAATTTCAGATACTTTAAAGTGCAAACAAAAATTGTCTGGAAAATCAAAAGGAAAATATTTTTAACTTTCCCAATAATGTTGTTAAAGGAAATTTGACAACACATGAAGGATCATACGGTGTTTACCCTCAACTCGGCAGAGTAGGCGATTGCATCAAGTTATGCAGTCTGACCACCGTGGGTCAAAACTGCAAATCATCGTCCTCGATTTTAATCTCAGCCCCTTAATGTAACGAAAATGCTCATGGATGTGTCTCGTAAAATCCAGTGTAGTCATTCTCGCTACCGTAAAATGATGGCGCCTCTCATTGCGGCCTCGTCCTTTCCTGTTGTACTGCTTGTGACTGTGTGATTTTACCTGTAAAAGCTTATGGTCTGACTCCTATTTTTTTTTCATTTGTTTTTTTTCTTTTTTTAAGGATTTCAATTTAAATCCTCAGATGCCAAGGCCGGGTCAAACTGACCCGAGGCTTGCTGAAAACACGTGCCTTGCTAGTCGCACGGGACTGTTACATACGAGCTTTTGGTATTGGTCTACATACAAATACATCTTGTAAAAATAATCAGACATCAAATTGAAAAAAAGGAGAAACAAATTAAGAACTAACACAGCCAAGGTAGAAAAGGCGTATTCGGACCTCCTTTTTGAATTTTTTACCCGAATTTGAATGACAACTCATTGGCAGCTTAGAGAGTATGAGAGTTCACGCCTCGTGCCATTGCGCCTTCAATTTTTGAGATGCAACACAGATATCCGTCAAACACGAACAGTTGTATCTCTGCGCCGTCATCAACGCGCATCTTCTCCCTTGCTCTATTTCCATGTTGTGTTCGTTTCGTTTGTCTCTCTTTGAAGGTGGTTTTTCAAGGGCAACGTGAGCAACACAGCCGCGGACAGGAGAGACTTATTCGGGTCTCGTTTCCTAACTTTTCTCCCGAATTTGAACGACACTCATTGGCAGCATAGAACGGAGAATTGCGAGTTCACACCTCGTGCCATCGCGCCTTCAATTTCGCAGCTGCAACACGGACATACATCAAGTACGAATAGTTGTATCTCTGCGCCGTCTCAACGCTAGTCCTTTTCCTTACCTTGTTTCCATTTGCCTTATTCGCAGCGGTGCTTTATGGACTACGTGAACAACTCAGCCGATGATAGGAGAGATGTAATTCGGACTCGTTGTTTAACTTTTCGCCCGAATCTGAGCGACACCTCATTGGCAGCATAGAACGGAGAATTACGAGTTCACACCTCGTGCCATCGCGCCTTCAATTTTGCAAATGCAACATGCACATCCATCAAGCACGAATACTTGTATCTCTGCGCCGTAATCGACGCGCTTCCCTTGCTCTATTTCCATGTTGTTCTGCAATATACGAAAGGATGCATTATATTCCCAATTCGAATAATTTTAGCTCTATCCCAGGGTCGGCGATTTTATTTTTATGAACAACCGAAATATGCCTCTTGGCGTAATGGCTCCGTTTTATGCCAGAAGTTCAAAGTGAGACAAATAATTTAGCGTGCGATATCTCGATGTCTGATTACTTGTGGTCTAGATTCATCCTTTGGAATGACTACCAAGTATGGGTCTTAGAGTTTCCTCTCAAAAGGACGATGGCTCCGTTATTTATCGGAAGGAACTTGGCGCATGCTGCCGTGCTAACGAAGATAACGCCGTATGAGCGTTCGGACGTTACCAAAACTTCCCCGATAGAGCACGCATTTCTCACAAACTTTTTGACTTGTTCTGGGAAATTTTCAGAGGAATTTGTACAATTTAAACCAAGTCAATCATATTCATTGCTCGAGAATAAATTGTCTATCGGGAGATTTTGGTAACGTTCAGAGAGTGAATTCAGTGACTTAGCGCAGGAGGTTAAGGGGACCTTGACCTCCTCTTCCTCTCATTCACCGAGAACTCCTCTCAACAATTTCATTCTTAGTGGTTTTTTACCGCCAATTCCTCCCCTCTTCCTCCTTCGTATGAAAAATTCTGGCTGCGTCTCTGTCCGAATGTTCGTAAGGCGTTTTCCTCAGCACGATAGTACTATCGGATTGATTCTGCTATAGGCAGAATTCAAACAGCGGTGTCGCAAACGGTGATCCTCTGGTGTGGTTGTGGCGG
>NW_017547261.1:3224620-3282043 GCF_001854935.1 Bemisia tabaci | reverse complement strand
GTGGGTGGGAGGGAGGTGACACGAAGGATCCCGGAGGAAACTCCCGGACGCCTTTCCGGGAAGCCGGGAATCCGTGGACGTGAGTCACCGCGGTAGTGGCGGCCACAAATTGCCATCGGTCATCTGCTCGGCCGTTGCTGTCGCCACTCGGCTACCGTTAATAGCGCCGCCGCCGCGCCAACTGGGTCGTTGAACCCGCGCGCGGTGTCTGTGTCTATTGTCTAGGGCCTTCGCAGTTCGTCCGTCTGGACCGGGGACCTATCCACAGATGCCACTCGCCCCCGGTTCCTTCACCTCAACCAATCGTGTGACGTTGCTCGCTGTAAGGTCCAATCCTGACTTCTTGCTCCCGAAGCGGTTATATCAGGGATGCTGAAAATGCCCCATCACGCGCGTGAAAATGTGGGAAGCCTCTAAAACAGGGTGTCTACAAGTCCGGAAACAGTACTGATTTTTCAAGGGCGGTCCGTAAGTACTATGAAAGTCCGGAAATGTTGCAAGAAAGTCCGGAATTTTTTTCATTTTTGTCGCAATTTGAGCGGGAAAGTCAATTTTTTCGAATTTCGTCAGTTGAAGGTATTGAAAAAGTACTGAATTTTTCTGTTGAGGAGGTACTGAATTTCTTGGGAACTTACTGAAAAAGTAGTGTAAAAGTACTGATTTTCGGTTAGCCTGTTTTAGTAGGCACCCTGCTAAAATGGGAATGGAGCAAATATTGTAGGCTCGAAAGTCGAAAGTTTAAGGAAAACATCACCTTCGAAAGTAGTGTGAAGTTATGTGGAGGACCGATTGGCGGGCGCGTGAACATATGGATTGTGGAGGCTGGGCACATTCTGCAGGAGGTTAATGTGCCATCTGAATTCTAACTTTTTCAAAAATTTTCGTGAAAGCCGGGGAGCATGAGTATCCTCCAGAGTCACGGTACACGAACCTCTAGAAGGAAAGCACCGAGCGGAGGCATTTGGAAGCCTCTCCATGGCACGTGCGGTTTTTAAAAAGGCTCGTAACTGCCTTGAAGGTTCGCTGATAACTATGTTGGATACATGTACTTTCAATCGGAACCATCAGTGGGGTAGCCGAGGTGGCCCTGAAAGTCCGTCTGTATGACCCGGAAGCTCTACACGGAGAAAAAAACTACGTGCATGAGACCTGAAGTTTATGCTGTATGGATATCTAAAGTTTGTGGATCGTGCATCCAAAAACTTAAGGTCCAGCTGCCGAAGTTCGGGCTAGACATCTGAAGTGCTTCGGTGTTTCAATTGGCTTTTGACAAGTTTCAGTCGAGATATTGAAGTACTTCAGATGCGTGACCCGAACTTCGTCAACTGGATTTCAAGTTTTTGGATGCGTGATCCGAAAACTTCAGAGATTCGTATGACCTGAACTTCGGGTCTCACGCACGAAGTTTTTCTCTCTGTGTATTCGTAATGGTAAATTTCTTTGATTTGTGGGTATTTTTGCCTTTTGGAACCCCCACCTTCCTCAGACATGTTTCATCGCAGACTCTGCCTGCTGGACAGCTTCCTTCTGTGCAAAGTTTCCGGCTAAGCCACGGGGAAAGTAGAACGGATCTATGTACGCTCGTTAAAACTGCAGCAATAAAATCATAGACACGATCCGCGTCATGTCCACAATTATTGTTTTCATCGGTTGAATATCTTGAAAATTGGCGAGCCCGGTGAAGTCGTCGCTCGGCTGACATGAAGGCGTAACCGAACATCAAGATGAGCCCGGAAAAGCTTCGAGTTGTACGGACGACAGGGCTCATCGCAGAGTGTAGTTACACCCTTGTGTCACGAGGGCGACGAAGTATGCAACTAACTGCACGCATTCCTCCCAGCACCACGCACGAGATGACAAATAAGTGCTCGAAACCGGGTTTTAATTTCCTCGAACGCACTCGACTTTTTACTCTCGTGTCTCGTTCGAGAGCGCATGAACTTCTCTCACGTACGCTTGGCGTCCTTGGCAACGAACGGAGATACCGCGATAATTTGCTCCCTTGACTCAGATCCTTTCGGCTCGTTTCAGGGAACTCACCGTGAGCACGAACCGTTGGCGGTCCTGCGGCTCGGTTGCTCCTGCGGTGCTGAAGACTGCCGTTCTACGGAAGAAGGCAGTTACTCCCTTCGAAAGTCAGCCGCAGTTCAGCGGACTGATTATTGAAATTGATGGACAAAACTATAGACAAAGAAGACATAGGGAGTATCGAGCGATCCTATTGGTTGACATGGGTGGTTCCCATAGACAAAGGGAGAAAATGATAGACTAACTGTCGGGTCTCTCGTGGGTTGCCGTTAGTTAGTCTATTGCCTACCTCCTTTGTCCATTGCAACCACTTGCTTCCACCAATAGGATCTCTCCATATCTCTTTTGTCTCCTTTCTCTATAGCTTTGTCTATCAATTTCAATAATCGGCCCCCTGCTGAGGAAAAACGCCGTATGAGCATTCAGGCGTTGCCATATTTCCCTCTATAACAAATAAATTGACATCGAAAGATCTGAATATTTTTCTTCCAATTTTCAGACAATTTTGTTCCCAATTTAATCTAAATTATCTGAAAATTTCAAGGAAAAATATGCATAACTTTCTTCAAAAATGAATGCTTTATTCGGGGACATTTGACAACTCTCGAATGTTCATACGGCGTTCTTCCTTGGCACGGCAGAGTTAGCGCCTGTCCTCATCTGTTTCGAGGCTCATCCCAGACTGGAGGGTTTCAGGACATTTTGTCAACGATTTTTTGTCCGCGCACCTTTTTTGTCCATTAGTTTACGCCCACACGTAAAATAAGCAACAGTGACTTGGTCCAAGCGTTATATTTTAGTCGGTATGTAAAATTATATTGGCAATATGGAAATGAGAAATTGAGAGAGAAGGAGGTGTTGCTCATTTTCTAAATGAAATGTTATTACTTTCTCCTTTTGAATCGTCTTTTTAAATTGTCATTCGTGAATATTTGGTTTTATTTCTATCCTTAAAATATTGAATGTACAATATACCTTATATATGTATAGGTACTTTTTTTTTATTTTTTTCCCTACGGAATTATTTCTTCATTTTGAAAACATTTATATTTTTAAAACGTGACAAATATTTGTAAAACCTTTTCCAAGCGACATTCATCTCAATGAGCCGCAGATGTGCCGACAGAAACTGCAAAAATGAATAAAAGAGGGAAGAAAGTCAAGAAGCACGCAATCTTTAGTTTTAACCCATTCGTACATCGATCTGTTAGAGTCAAATACGTCGAATTTTGAGCGTTTCGTTGCGCTTACACCTCGCTGCCGCACAATAAAAGCACAAAATGTAAAAGAAAAAATTTAAGTGCTTTGGAAGTCATGAAATTTGACACGGAACCACCAATATTTAAAAAACACACATTATAATACTAACTTCCTTTGATAAGTTGATACATATTTTTTCCCATCAATTTAAATGAGAATAATCAATGCAGAGTGTGCTAACATTTCAAAATCATCAGTTAAAAAACGCTGACTATGCGAGTATAAATATTAATGCCGAACAGAGCGGAGCGGCGTGCTGCCAGCGCGAGAGGCGCACTGGCGCATACAAACCTAAGTGGATACTTCACGCATCGCACATTGCTTGAAGTATCCACTTAGGTTTGTAGGCGCCAATGCGCGTTTCGCGCTGGCCGCCCGCCCGCCGTGCGGCGGCGCCTGAAGCAACCATTGTACAACAGAGGTGTTGCACAGTATCATACGAAATTGAACGTATTAATTAAGAATGACAGACATCCTTTAAAAGTACAGATCCTTCCTCGCAAAATGAATCAAGATACTTATCGTACACAGGAAAAATTAAGAGCCCATAGCTGAGGCAAATATAGAGGTTTATCCGGTTCAGGTATAACAAGGTGGGAATTTCTTGAAAGATAAATAAGTCCTGTTACACCAAAGAGGTGTAGAGAGTTTTAGTGAACAAGTAACCAATATTTTGTGTTCATATTGAAAGTAAAAGACGAAGTAACACATACTTGTTGAAGTACAACATACTGTTAATTTATTTATGTTAGTTTTACCCGTGTCAAATCGACCGGATCTTTGGGTTGGAGTGATTATATTTTTGTGTTTAAAATTTGCGACCTCGTCAAAAACTATGTGACAGCCGCCAGAATCGAACCTGGATCCCTCGGTTGTAATCCGATGTGCTTGCCACTTGCAAGTCACGATCCCTGAATTGGAAACAGGAGTACATAAGTTCCCGAGGACATTTTCTTCATGCCCCGTTTTCTCAGAGTGACCTACGGTTTGGGTCGATTTTACACCAAATTACATTGAGAAATCAAGTCCTTTAGGTTGATCTGACACAAAAAATTTCAAACATGTAACACTAAACACAGAAAATTTTAACCGTGTGATTCCATCTAGCTTGTGAGAATTGTTTCAAAACTCTCGATGAATATTTATCTCCTGCACTTAATTCCATACAGTTCGTGGTTTGAGAATATGCGACTTGTAAAAATCCAGCCCTATAGACTCGGGGTGCCTTCCAATGAACTCTCGCAAAGGAAACTATAAAAGGAAGGAAACTTGTAAGTTTAGATGAGGAGCTTTCGCTCCATATAGCTCGAAAGCTCATCGCACCTCCATGTCGCGGAGTTCCAAAAGTTCTATTGAGATTACAGAAACTTGTTTGTATGTCATTGTTTACGTAACGAAACGACGAAGAAAACAAGACACGAGAGAATCCTCCTCTTCCACGAGGATAACACTAGTTGGTGTCACCTCCGTGCCGATGAGATGAAAACTTCTCGCAGGAAACACGTTGCATCGCTCGTGTTGAGTGCCCTAGCGCCTAGCCCCGAGCGACCTTCAGAAGATACTCCCAGTCGTTGCCAGTTGAAAAATGTCAGTAGAGAGGATTTAGCATCGACGTAAGTTTCAGGTAGAGTCAGTTTTCCAGTAAAGGATAATTATTGGTTTGCCAGATGGTAACAGGGGTAGCCAGGGTGTCTACGAGTCCGGAAATAGTACTGATTTTTTAAGGGCGGTCAGGAAGTACTGAAAAAGAGGGGAAATTCCGGAAGTAGGTCCGGATTTTTTTGAGACTTTTTGTCATTTTTGTCGCAATTTGAGCGAGAAATTAAAATTTTTGAAATTTTTCGAATTTAGTCAATTGGAGGTACTGAAAAATACTGAATTTTCCCGCCGAGGAGGTACCTAATTTCTTGGGAATGTACTGAAAAATCACTGTAAAAGTACTGCTTCTTGGCCAGCCTGATAGTGCCACCAATTTTCTCTTTAATGAACCCCAAAACTTAAAAAAGCCGTCGAAGTTGAGCCTGTAATAGAGGCTATATCCCACGCTACCCCGAAAGTCCATCTCTAAAAGTCAAACTCTCTGTGCAACGATGGGGTTACATTAACAAGGTTGCCACTTTGTTTGGGCACTGCAAATCTGTGAACACGGCAACCCTGCTAGTGTATTTGCTCCCTATCTCGGTATGGAGAGTTTAACTTGATAAAGAGATGAACTTTCAGGGTAGCGTGGGATATCTCCTTCATTACAGCCTCAACTTAGAGAATTTTTTTTCAGCTTTGCAGTCAATTTTAGAGAAAACCAGCGGCACCATTGTGTTTCTCGCAAAATTTTACAGCAGAATCAGTCAGAATCGGAGAGTTTGACTTCATAAAGAGATGAACTTTCAGGGTAGCGTGGGATATCCCCTACATTACAGCCTCAACTTAAAGAGCTTTTTTTAGCTTTGGAGTTAACTTTTAGAGAAAACCAGTGGCAATATTGTGTTTTTCGCGAAATTTTGCAGCAGAATCAGTCCTTCAATTGCAAATTTCTGACACAAGTAGGAGCTCCATTGACGATTTGAAGAGCGTTCCAGAAACGTAGTTTTGTAAACAAGGCGTTTAGCAATGTAGTGAATGAAGATGGGGTGCTCAGGCTCTGTCTGGGATTCGCAAGTGTTTCCGGGGATGAACCGTCATTTCACTCCGGCTACATAGGTATGAGACCATGTCGTAACCTTGCTCTGTTTTTATATTTAGTCGCTGATCTTGACCCAATTTTTCTGTCAACACCCGCTCGCCGCAAAGTGCCGCCGAGATATGGGAAATCGCGCTCTAGCACGCTGCACCTCGTCCACCGTCCCAGTTGCGTGGAGCACGATCAGGGGTGGATTCAGCCACTTCCACCCAGAGGGAAAATGGAGCAAACACTGTTGCCTATATGCTCCCGTGTTATGTCAAAACGACGTATGAGCATTCCCATGCTGCCAAATTTCCTATCAGAAAATATTTACCATCGGAGAGAGTAATGAGTATCGACGGTGTTAGTCGGCAATCACATGGTTTTCCGCCCGTTTAAACTAATGTAATTTTGCCCGCAGTTTTGATCCCTTTGAGCATCAGCTGAAAAAGGTTCAAATTGGCTCAAATTGCATACAGCTCATTATTTTCATAGAGAGCATCGATTGCCACACGGACCTCGTCGATTTTCCTGCATGACGAAAATAAGCCGCACCCTAGTGAGCCCTGTTATGCATATACTCTTGCGAGTCTCAGGGCTCATGTCTCAATGCGCATGGTTCCGTTTGCCAGAAATACGTCCAAATAACATGGCTCAATCCAATCGGCAATGCTTGGGAAAAGAAATTATTCACAGAGAAAGAGACACCGGAGTTCTGTGTCCGAGGGGAATATTTTCACTTTTACCTTGATTTCGATTTCCCTCCGTCATCAAGTGTCATGAATGAGTCCGAACGCCATAATGAAACTTGGCGACAATCGCGAGTCTTATTCAAGGCCCAGCTTTCTTTTTCGCAGAGAACGAAGTATGCGCCAAATTTGAGCCGAAGAAAAGAATAACAGCGACAATTTTGCGGATGGTTTCAAATGGGTTCATCCGTCGGTGAGACTCAGACCGCTTGGTGCCGTTCCATTTACCGTTTCACTCCCGCATTGCCAAATTTCTCAACAGCTTTATTGAAGCATACAGGGAACAGCATCAGCGACTTGAAAACTGTAAATAATCGGTAGAGTAAGCACAGCCTCAAGCACACCTCACCATGCGGGTGAAGGAAACAGGGTAAAACTGAATGATCAGGAAGGCAACCAAATATAGTTAAAATCGTACAATCGAGTGAGCAACAAAATGATGCACACTTTTCTTGGCTGCTTCCTCTTCCGTTCTAAGTCGCTCCAATAGTTGTTCCTGGAACGGATATCAATTCTGAGAAAGTCAATGTTTTTCGCCACTTTGTAAGTGCGACTTTTCACAGCGACAAATTGTGGGAAAACATTCCGTGGACACATACCTAGGAGCCGCTTTCACAGCGCTCTCGCGCTCTGCGACACCTAGCTGCCGCAGTCTCTGTCCTCCAATAGTTTTTCTGGGAGTTGGCCCTCCCTAGTTTCTTGTAAAACTCGTTGTCGCCATTATTTTACTGATCGTCCCCTTCATCTCCTCCCAGGAGATACCCAAATAGGCATCTTCTTTGGCAGCCTTTCTCCTGTCACTCTAAAGGTGTCTAGCATCAGGATTTTCTCGATTCTATCAGGATTTAATCCCGATTTCATCAGGATTTGAGAAAAAATCGGTCGAAAAATCAGGATATGAGAAAAGTCGGCCGTCCGATCGGATTTTCTTATCGAGCTATTTTCGTGAAGTTACATTCGCCTTGCGGAGAAACACTTTTTCTCGGCACAAGATCAGGATTTGGAAAAATTATGAAATCAAGATTTTGCAGTGAAAATTCAGGAAAAATCAGGATTTCCCAAAATGAAAAAAACTAGACACCCTGTTCCAGTAATATGACCATACCAAACTAGTCGTTCGTCATGACGTTGAATACGTCGAAAACTTTCGTTTTTACAAGTGGACGTATTTCTATCAAACAGAACTATGTGCAGGTGAGAAATATGGGGTGTGCTCTATAAAGCTGCATAAGAAACAATGTAAAAGAGGGCGTAATTCCTTTTGAAGAATTGGAAAAGCGGAATATTACATTCTATCAAACAGACCTATGTGCCAACTGAATGCGGGATTCATGAGCCGCGGGCATGGCAAAAGAGCGTTGTGGACAGGGCTCATGAGTTAAAGTGCCCCGACGACGATCCCCTCGATGCGCCCCCGCTTTTTCGTTGCCGCTGACGTCACTGGCGCTTTATTATTCTCATTCACTCTTACGGCCAGAGAACTAACGAGCACACCCCATATTTCTCACCTCCACATAGGTCTGTTTGGTAGAAATACGTCCAAGTAAAATCCTCCACTCGGCGCAACGAGTTTTTTTTCCTGAGCTCGATAAAAAATCTGGAAGGAAAGTGTTTTCTCGGTTGTAATGAATGGGATTTTTCCGAGTGGGCGTAGGTTTTTTTTATTTCTTCCGAGCCGACCCGATGAAGGAGTTTGACAACATGGACGATTAAGCATTCACCGCTTGGACGTGACGCGGCGTGTCAACTCATGCATGACAATCCGCGACCGCCGACCGCGAGCTGCGCCGATCTAGGCCTGACCTCACTTGGCCACTTTCCTTTGCTCCGCGGCCATCGCCAGGTTGGCCCNGCCCCCCCCCCCCCCCCGCCCGGGCCGGCGCCCTCCGCGGAAAAAAGAAAGTCCCGGGAAAAGTCCCCAGAAAGACAATGGAATCGTGTGGACACGCACGGCCGGACATAATTCCAATCAGCCGACACTTACTCGCTATGAACACAGTGCAAGTGAACAGAGCCGGCGAGACTCCGAATGTAAGTACTCTGTAGTGGCCGGCCTCTGAGTCGAAAGCACTAGATTCCTGACTTGGAACGAGTCGTAGGAAATCTGGTAGCCACCACCAGATTTCTGACAGTTCTTATCTCTTCGCTCGTAATCGTAACCGGATGACTAATTAACATTAACAGGAACTTCTTTCTACTATTTCCATTAGCAGGAATTTAGCTCTGGTTCCTAGATTTCCTGAAAATCAGCACATGTAATCTGGAATCCTGAGAAGACTGCCGTGCTAAGGACGAACGTCGTATGAACTTTCGAGAGTTGCCAAATTTCCTTCGATAAACTGTTTATTTTTGAGGAAAATTGTGAATATTTTTCCTCGAAATTTTCAGTCGTAAATGATCAAATCACAAACAAAATTATCTGAAAAATTAGTAGAAAAAAATTCAAAAATTTTCCTGAAAATGAGCGATTTGCCAGGGGAAATTTGGCAACGCCTGAAGGCTCTTACGGCGTTTTTCCTCAGCACGGCAGAAGACTACTCGAATGCGTTTCATTCTTCCGCCCCGGCTGTGTTGCGTTATTCCGTAAGGTTATTTTNCTGAGAGTCAAGACAATGCGAATCCATTTCTGATTGGTTAACCGGATTTTAGGCCTTCACAGTGTCACAAACGGGAATAAAGATTACATTTTCACCAATTGCAAAGATTATAATCTGGAATGGACCGAGGAATTTCGGGTTCGACAAGGAACAAACGGAATGAGAGAAGGAACGGAGAAAGGAATTTAAGAATGAGCCGATCAAAGATTACGAAAAACGTTCAATTTGTGTAATCGTTATTCCCGTTTGTGACTCCATGAGGGATGTTGTCTTGACTCTCAGTATAAAGGGACTCTAGTACTGCTATGCTAAGGAAAAACGCTGTATAAGCCCTTAGCCGCTGTCAAATTTCCTCCAATAGAATATGAATTTTTAGGGAAATTTGTGATTTTTTTTTTTATCAAATTTTTCAGGGAATCATACTCGTGATTAGATCTAATTTTTTGGAAAATTTCAAGTAGAAATATCCATGTTACCCCCTTAAAAATGAAAAATTTTCCGGAGGAAATTTACCAACTTTCGAATGTTCATGCGGCGTTCTTCCTTAGCAGGGATGTGTAGAGGTCGGCTTCTGAGTCGAAAGCACTAGATTCCTGACTTGGAATGAGTCTTAGGAAATCTGGTAGCCACTACCAGATTTCTGACAGTTCTCATCTCTTCACTCGTAATCGTAATCGGGTGACTAATTAATTCAGATGTGTGACCCGAACCCTTCGGTTTATGTCGAAGTACTTCAGATGTGTGACCCGAACTTCGACAGCTGGACCTCAAGTTTTCGGATGCGTGGTCCGAAAACTTCAGAGATCCATATGACCTCAACCTCGGGTCTTATGCCCGAAGTGTTTTTCTCAGTGTGGTTGGGGAAACGACGATTTAGCAGAAGACTTCTCGAATGCGTTTCATTCTTCCGCTCCGGCTGTGTTGCGTTATTCCGTGAGGCTATTTTCGAAGATGCTACGGTGGAGCCGGATGCCGTGAGCCACACAAGTTGATGAACAACGCCCCTTGAAAATGGAATCATGCGCGGATGTGCAATTGCACGGCGGCGCGCGGCACGGCAGTGAGAAGACACATGCGACTGCATATGCGCAAAACCGGTCGGGTAATGATGGCGTTTGTTTACTTCTCACCGGTTCACCAGTTCACCACTCGTGCAGTCGAGTGACCTCGACACAGCGACTCGCTTACTATCATCGACCATCGACGAGACGTCCCCTCTCGGTTACTCCATTACGCAAGAAAACCAACCTCAGAAAATACCACACACCTGTCTCGAGGGTGGGGGAACTCAAGGAATTTCTGTAGAGTAATGGAGATTTCCCCGTCGTTGTTACAGGTTTTTTTTTCTCTCGCAGTTTCAAGGATTTAGTTTCATATAATATTTTAGCGACACCCTTTCTTCTAACCCGTCTCCGAGTGTCGTCCAAGTTGTGCGCATCGGTATTCAGTATCCATGCCTCGTGTTTTAATCGAATGTTACGACACACCCTCTTCCCGACCGCCGGTTGGAGCTCACGATCCGAGAGTCAAGAGCCGCCCATTTTTCTCACAATCAGTGCTGCCGTCCTAAGGAAGAACACCGTATGAGCCTTTAGGCATTAACAAATCTCCCTTGACAAATCACGAATTTTCGAGAAATTGGTAAACGTTTTTCTTCTGATTTTTAGAGAAATTTGGTTCGTAATGTGATCCGAAGTGTCTGAAAATTTCAAGGAAATTTTTTTATAAAGCTCTTTAAAATAAATGTTTTTTGAGAGGCAATCGGCAACACTCGAAAGTTGCCAAATCTCCTTTGATAAAACATGTATTTGTGACGACATTCATGCATATTTTTCCTTAAAATTTTCAGATATTTTAGATGAAATTACGTGGAAAATTGTCCCAGTAATTTCGGTTTTTATCGGAAAAAACTTGGCAACGTTTTAAGGCTCATACGGTTGGCAGAGTGGCAGTGCGCCTGTTTTCCGCCGCTAGCATCAATACCTCGTGGCCGTGTGTATGTAGCTTACCACAGCCAACAATATCCATTTAAACTTTTAATTGAAAATGAACATCTTGTTTCCAACCCTTCAAAGTATATTTTCGTGTAATAAGAACTGAGTCTTAACCGGCCCTGAACCCTTGGGAAATGGGTAAAAGGCAAGAAATTGAGATATGATGTTTCTTGAGGTCCTTTCGGAAGTTTCTAGTTCAAAATAAGCAAAAGAGATGAGTATGAATTTTGAAGTTTCAGCAGCGGAAGCTCCTTTAAATTTTGTCATGAAAATTTTAAAGAGAAACTGATTTCCAAAAGTTGGTCATCGATGCTCTATTTCGTAAACGCGACAGAATACACTGATTGCTTTCAAGAGGAATCGTTGACCCATCGCGATGTAGCGACGCTTAATATAATTACCGTCGCTTGCACCCCCCTCCTCCCTCTACACCACAGTTCACACCAACGCAGGCCCCTCGGGGAAATTTACGATATTTTCAACGGGGGAAAAAAGCGCTACAAACGTGCCATTAATCCCAAATCGATGGTAAACGCCGCGGAAACAGGCCACTGGACAAGGAGAGAATTAGACACTGAAAGAATTAAGCTGTGGTTAGAACCTAATTTTTGGAGTCAACCACAGTTTATTAGATGTAACGACCATTTCAAATTTAACGGAACTTGACCTAACTTCGAGTTGCGACTGGTCGCGGCTGAATCCGAAAAAATTGAAGTCCGCAGCGATAATTTCTTGAGTAGGCATGGCCAATTCTTCCAACAATTAGACTATGACAACTATATATAGCTATAATAAAATAGCGGAACATTCTCGCCCTCAGTTTTGCACTGATTCTCATACAAGATCAAATTTATGACTATACTTGAAATTTTTGGAATATTTCGGCCGTGAATTCCCGACAGAATAGTGTGAACCTAGCACTATTCTGCAACCTTGTTACTTAAAAATTATTTAGGGCATTTTAGTTAACTTTCGTGTTTAAAAAGAGCGCAAAGTTTCATTTCAGTTCGGTAATTTACAGGGCCGGATTTACCTACTTGCCGCCCATGAGCCGCCTGTGTTTTGCCGCCCCCTTCTCAATCGTTTTGAAACATCAATAAAAACCATCATGTGAACGTGCCAGCAGGGGAGGGGTGCATAAGACGCGTTTACCCGTGTTGGACACTTTTTTGCGCAAGCCCTGTCATTATTACCAGCAAAAGTTCACGGAACTTTGCGCGTAAGTTAAGTTCCGTAAACCTATCTCTGTGTGGACCATGCCTTCCATTTCTAAGAAATAAACGAAAATATTATGAAAGAACAAACATAAATGTGGTTTAATGGTTTTAACCTCCGCCGCGCCGCTCAGACCACACTGTGTTTGGCGCAATGCGTGAAGTATTCCGATAGTTTTGTAGGGACTATGCTTTTCACGCCAACCGCTGCTGAATGCACTGTGTTTGACGCAATGCGTGAAGTATTCACGCAGTCTTGTAGGCGCTATGCGTTTCGCGCTGACCACACTGTGTTTTGCGCAATGCGTGAAGTATTCATGCAGTCGTGTAGGCGCTAATATGTGTTACATGCTGACCGCCGCGCTGGGGGCTTCTCCTTTTCATCTTTAGTCCTTGTCATGAATTCTCTCTAAAGCCGCGCCGTTCCAGGCCAAATTGCGTGTTTGGTTTCCCTCTTAACTCGAATAATTAAAGATGCTGTCTCTTGTATTTTGAAAGACTACAAAATTAGAAATTACTATACTCTCAGGAAATGAGAGATTTTGTCGCCTTTTTTCGTCATTAATTTTTTTCTAAATCAGATTTTTTTTTATACCTACTTGTAAAAAAATTACAAAATTTGCCGTCTCCTAGATTTTCCGCCATGGGCCGCGGCCTATGTGGCCACCCCCTAAATCCGGCCCTGGTATTTTAGTAGTCTGGATATGGCAGATCATAGTTTTAGATTGCTTTTTCTCGTTTGTTTGTGTTTTGAAATGCGAACATTAAACCGCCGCAACTCGAGTTTGATTTGAGTCCGAAATTTTTGGGCGTTTTATGTCTCGGAATGTCCCTTAAATAATTTTTTCATGTTCTGACGTAAATCTCCCAATTCTGAACGTTTGTGGATTGTAGCCCCTTTTCTAGTGGACGGTCACAATTTATATAGTGTTTATTTATAATTATTATTGTGGATACTATATCACCATACTAGATATATATATCACTATACTGGATATATATTACTATACTGGATATATATTACTATAAAATACTATATCAATGTATAATATAATTTTATCACTATGAGCAATTAATAAATACTTAACCGAGGAAAATCACTTTGTTTTCTGTTTCAGTCTTAGCGAATGTTACTTTGCGGGCAAAGGGACGGCAGTTGTCATGCCGCCAAGCGAACGACTCGCCCAACAACCCTCCGAACTCAGGGGTCGGGGTTCAGACATTCAACAACATCTCCAGTCTATGTTCTATCTACTCAGGCCCGAGGAAACGCTAAAAATGGTAAATATTACTTTCGTAAATGTTTTCAATGTTCCCCTATTATTCCTATGTTTCGTCGAGTAAAGAAATTTCTATGTTTTCAAAGGTTTTTTCTCATCGGTCTACTGTTTCAGTGACACTTATGCGCTTTAAAAATATTAAAATGTTTTAATCGTTTTACAAACATTTTTTAAAAGTTGTAAGTCATGGAATGCTTTTAAAGTTTTTCATGTCCTCTTTTAATGATTTATAAAACATTTTTAAAAGCTTTCTTAAATTATCAACGTAATGTTTATGAATATGGTCATGAAATACATTTTGGAATCAGGATCTCCAATATGTTGCTCAGTTTATTATAACAACGTATGAATCATTCGTTTCCCAATGCCTATAAGTTTTTTTACGGATGTAGTCGCAGAATACACATAGTGTAGCCCCTAATCGCAAAATATAGTTCAAATATTCTTTCTGATTTTAAAATTTTTGTTGACCATAGATTTAATAAGAAACATTTGTTTTTTAAATCTTAAATGGGGTTTTTCAAAATCATGAATGTCCCAAGTGCTTTCTAAAATGGCTTGAAATCATATTCCAATTATTTCTTCAAAATGTGTCTCTTATGTTTCAAAATGAGCGTATTGAAAGGAAACTTATTTTTCGGTATGCTATAGTGCTAGGGCACATTAATGTGGCAACAGAGCAAGGAGAATCCCTGTAGTGCCAATATCTTCCGCGCTTCCGCTTGGTCTTCAGTCGCGCGTAAAATTGACGAATCTCCGCGTAAATTGCCGGCTTCAGATATTTCCCCGATCAAAGCTATAGCGAAGAATCGATTGTTAAGATGCTCATTGCAAGCTCTCCGATAATCGATCCTTTTTCATAGTTTTCAATGACATATCAATCGACTAATCGCATATCACAACACGCCATTGGTAAATTACTCTCCGGTTTTTGAATAATGAGCTTTCCCGTTTTTATCGATGCCACATTCACTCCCTCTTCAGATGGGCGTTCATTATGCACCTATACTTCCGTTGCGAAAAATCCACTGTTTATTCCGATGAATATGCAAGGCGTGCATCAGTAGGACATCGTGATCACGGTTACCTTTCGTTTTTTCTCTCCTAAATAGGTCGGTTGCGCTAGTCATACAATCGTTTTTTGTTGGTATCAGATTATGGATGAACCAAAAATACTAATACCTCCAATGATTTCCTCTACCCCGGTTTCCGCGTTTTTAGTCGAGCAATCACTGCAAATGTATGTATCTTAAATTGATGAACCCAACGCGAAAAAACCATGGTATGCACTACCGCATGGTGTGATCGATTATCAGGTGTTGGCAACAAACACTTCAATAATCGATTCTTAATATAGTTTCGAATGGTAAAATATCGATGGCTGATGATTTAGGCTACGCCACTGGTAGGACACATCGTCCAGGTATAAATAACTGTGCAAAATTAAACACGCGTTGGGCTGTCGAATTCTCAACCTCGTTGATCGAAACAGGGTAGCGCCAGTCATTTCACACTCGCGTGTAAGTGGCCAACTTTCAGGGCAATTGTTTAAAGTTCAAATATTTTGCTGCGTACACGAGTCCAGATGTGCGCATGTACTGCCGTCCTACGGAAAAACCACGCATGAACGTTCGCAAGTTGCCGAATTTCCTTTTATCAAGCATGTACAGGGTGTCTACAAGTCCGGAATTCCCGGAAAGTCCGGAAATAGTACTGATTTTTAAGGGCGGTTTGGAAGTACTGAAAAAGTGCGGAAATTCCGCAAAGAGGTCCGGATTTTTTTAAAAATTTTTTGTAATTTTTGTCGCAATTTTAAATTTTTGAAATTTTTCTAATTTTGTAAAATGGAGGTACTGAAAAAGTACGGAATTTTTCTGTTTGAGGAGGTACTGAATTTCTCGAGAATATACTGAAAAAGTACTGTAAAAGTACTTATTTTGGACCAGCCTGTTTTAGTAGACACCCTGGTATATGAATTCTTGGGGAAACTTGTCAATACTCTCCTCCAGTTTTTCAGAGGATTCCCAGACAAGCTAATCTGATGTAGCTAACATTTCAAAGGGAAAATATTCATAACTGCATGCAAATTCAAAAGTAAATATTTTTTACAAGAAATTACGCGACATCCGAACGCACGTACGGTTTTCTGCATTAGCACGACAGTGCACGATTTACAGACATCGGACGTGCCTTCGCGCATCGCCAACGTGGAGCATCGTCGTCCATCGATATTTTCCCATTTGAAGCTATGGCAAAGAATCGATTATTTCGGAATACTCTGATAATCGATCCTTTTCCATAGGTTTAAATGACAGATCAATCGATTCATCGCGAGGCACGACACGTACTCTCCTCTCGGTCGGGAGGAAGAGCTTTACAATTTTCTGAGAATTTATTTAGTGTGCGCTATTGTGGACAGAGATTAGCGATAACTGCAACAACGAAGTTACGTTCCGTACTTGTTGCTATAGCTATGGATCATAACTTTGTTTCATAAGCCTGGAAGGATCTTGTTGCGTACCCTAGAACATGCGCGTTCTCCGGAGAAGGCGCATTTCATGCCAAAAGAAGAAACCGGTCTTTGGTCCGAGCGGAAGATTCCTGGATTTTACTCCTGTGCTCGAGATCGGATCGACCCCTCCTCCGCCTATGAATGATCTGCAAAAACTATACAGCATATGTTTTTGAGATCTACAATGCCAGGTGTACAAGAAAATCCTTTGGGGCTAAAATCAGTCGCGGTTTCATCCTCAAACTTTCCTCACCCCGCACTGAGAAAGAAAGCATCGTGGATACAGAGTTCCTACTCTTGAAAAAGTTGACGAAGAAGAATATTCTGGATTCAGTCGGATTTTTGCTTGAATCGAGAGCAAAGCTTCTTAATTTAAGCGGATTTTCCTCTGATGTAAGCAAAAATCCAATCGAATCAAGAGTATTCATTCTTGTTAAATTTTTTTTTAGAGTCTGGACTGTGGACCCAGAAGACTTTTTTTCCAGTGTGCAAAAACTTTAAGGGCCGTTCATAAACACGTAGCCCTCTAGGGGGGAGTGGGGATTAAGGAGAGCTTTACGTCAGCTTGTTTTTACGTGTTATAGGGAAGAGATCTACGTCACAAAAGCTTCACGATGCGGGAAGGAAGGGGAGGGGGTTGGAAAATTCGCAATTTAGCGTTAAGGACTCTAGAAAGCCCCTCAAACGTATGCGTCAAGCGGAATGTAAAAATGTGTTCCGCATGGGACTGCATTTTGCAATTAAGAACTACAATTTCCGGCTCATTTTAGGAACAACATATGTACCATTAGTTTCCGTATACACATAATTGTTTTTAAGGATAAGCCAGAAAGTGTAGTTCCTAATCGCAAAATGTAGTCCAGTTAATTCACGCTGCACTGTGACACTTAATTTCCTACGCTCGATCTGGTGGTCCATTAAACTATCTTTCTCCGCGTATGAAATATTTTCAATTTTTTATTTTTTTAAGTTTTGGTCTATTATCTTGTTGTTAATTTGTGTTTTTGTGTGTGTTCAGGCTGTGAAATTGGAGAGTGCTCACCCGGGGCGGACGCGTTACCTGGTGGTGGTGTCGTGCAACGGGCGGCAGGACTCGGAGGAGAGCTGTTTGCTCGGCATCGACTGCAACCAGCGCACCACCGTTGGTCTCGTCTTACGGGTCCTCGCCGACACCGCTATCACTCTCGACGGCGACGGGTAAGATCCCCTCTCTTTCCACCCCTTTCATTTCTTCCCTTTTTTTATTCTTTCACAGGAGCAAACTGGGTTTTTAGTTGTTTGAAACATCTTGAGAATCCAGAGAGCATCATGTGATGCGTCAGTTGTGCTAGTCACAGAATCCTTCTCGGATACCACCATGCTGTAATAGAGGCTTCTTGAAACCTCCCTTATTCACAGATTTCATCAGAATCATGGGGTCTCATGGCTGATTATTGGAAGTGATAGACAAAGCAGTAGACAACAGCGTGTCTACAAATCCGTAATTTTCGGAAAGTCGGAAAATAATACTTATTTCTTACGGGCGGTCCGGAAGTACCAAAAAAGTGTGGAAATTCCGAAAGAATGTCCAGAATTTTGGTCATTTCTGTCGCCGAATCTGATTAGATGACTATTTGCGTGCTCCTGTAAATGTGTCGCCAATCGAAACTTACAAAAACCTTACGGATTCGAAAAAGAAATAAAAGCTGATGATTAACCAAAAATCGAAGTTTACTTAGCCGCGACATTTAATCGTGCGAACGATTTTTCGGCCTTTCAGTTTTAACTGAGAGAAGAGGCTCAGAAGCGAGAGGTTTACGAAATAAGTTTCCTCCTTCTCTAAACGGAGCAACTCCCTTTTTCGTACAAAATAACCGAAACGAGCTCATCTCTTGTCAGAAAGTTTTCGGTCTTAATAGCCACATCTGAAAATGTTATTATTCCAAGCGACGTCAATTATATGTTGTCCGCTGTCGCATTTTCCCATCCTCTGTCGTTCCTCGTCCTCTCAGCGCCACGAATTTATTTTTAAACCCTTCGTCTGCTCGTAACGTTAAATTTCCTTGAGCTGATAAAATATTGACAATTTTTTCGGCGGGAATAGCTTTTTCCTCTCTTTATTGGAAGGGTTCCACATTTTTCTCCCGAAATTCCGGGATTCTCCCTTCCTTATCCCCCATCCGTAGGCTTTTCAGCGTCTGCGAGTCAACAAAGATGCGTTTCCGTGGCGGGAGCGCTGAAAAAATCATAACCGTTTTAGCCTCGCTGGAAGGGAAATAAACTTCGGGCGTTGTCTTGAACTTGGAACGCTAGTAAATATTTCAACCACAACAAATTTCAGACATTCGCATTCATTCTGCGTCAAGTTTCTAAGTGATAAAGAGCTCTTCAGCTCTCTTCTTTCTCGGTTTATTTTTGTGACGTTTCAGCAGGATAGAAAAATGTTAAGTTCAGGCAAGTACGAGAATATTGTATGCTTGCTTTCCATCTTGGAATGCCCCCTCCTTTTCCTCGTATGAGCGTCACTCTTCATTTTTCTGATCGCGCAATTCATTTTTCTTTAATAACACTTGCTTGGTTTCTCACTAGGGTGTCTAGCGACCGGGATAACCGGTAGCACCAAAAAATGTCAGGGAAAACCTCAGGGAATCTGCAAAAATTCAGCATGTCAGGGAATTTCATTTTGCAAGCTATTTCGT
The DNA here is from genome assembly GCF_001854935.1 of Bemisia tabaci. Classification (NCBI taxonomy): domain Eukaryota; kingdom Metazoa; phylum Arthropoda; class Insecta; order Hemiptera; family Aleyrodidae; genus Bemisia; species Bemisia tabaci. Next base: position 3,263,072 of record NW_017547261.1, on the reverse strand, counting down.
GTCAGGAAAATCGAAAATGCGGATTTTCCGAAAAAATTTTCGCGAATTTTACTCTTGCGGAAATTTCTACCAGAATCTCTGCTGCTGTTTTCTAAATTTTAAAAATGAGGCAAAAATATCTCGCATAAGTTAAGGCGTCATACAGTTTGCTCTATTATTTACATTATATTCCTAAAACATTAAAAAAATTCTTACTTACATCTAATCAGTTCGACCGTGTCGAAAAATTAGGAATATTTTTCCTTTTTGTCAGGGAAATGTCAGGGAATTACTTTTTCGCCTGTCAGGGAATTTTAAATTTTTCCTCAGTTTTTTTGCCGTTTTCACCAGGGAAATTTCAGGGAATTTTCTCTTTAAAAATTGTTCGACACCCTGCTTACTAAAACTCGCCACAATGATCAATAATCTAGGACACCTATCGCAAAATCGCGCGTAACACTCTGATACTTCCTATAAAAAGACGGTCGATACAATTCCTGAGTATTCCTAGTTTTTACCATTACGAGGTCCCTTCAGAAATCGAGATCTCATTTCAATCACAGTCAATAATCGGATGATTGCCAAAATTCTTATGAGTCTATTAAATTTTAGCCTCAGTAGCTGCAGCTTGATCGGTGAGTTTATTTCTGTTTATTTGCCGGCAAGATTAGACAAGACGTAGCCCAGTTTGTGCCGTGTGATATATCGATTTTCGATGTCGGGTCGCGCCATAAATTTCAACGATCTGACCGCAGTGCTTACCGGCTGTGTTGCTCACGTCGTCTTTGAAGCAACACCGTAAAAAAAGACAAACGGAACCAGCCCAACATGGAAATAGAGCTGGGGAAAGGAATCGTGTTGATTACGGCGCAGAGATACAACTATTCGTGCTTGACGGATGTCCGTGATGCATCTGGAAAATTGAAGGCGCGATGGCGCGAGCGTGAACTCGCAATGCTCCGCTCTATGCTGCCCATGAGTTGTCGCTCAGATTCGGGAGAAAAGATAATAATCGAGTTATACGTCTCTTCTATCTTCGGCTATGTTGACACTCCATTTATGTTTCTACTTTTCCCAGGAATTAATTGATCTTTTTGTAATCAATTCCTATCCTCACATAATGACCTTTCTTTCACTGTTCTTTTGTCTCAAATTGTTTCTCTCTTTTTTTTACACGAATGTGAACGCTCCATATCATTTATAGCGGAAAGACCATCCTCTTCATGAAGAAATTTAAGGGAATGAAGTAGCTTGGCATACTAGCTCAACAAACCTATAAAAATCATATTGTTAGGTGTAGGACCAAAATACACTATTTTGCGTAAATATTTAACTTCGAGAACATGTAAACATAAGCCGAATATTTATTTTTAACTACTCAAATATCTCAACGCTGAAGACATCGCACATCTTTAGTCACATTTTTACTCTATTATTTCACGGGGGAAACTCGGTTATTGCCATTTTCTGGAAGATTTTATTAGTTCTCCTTTCAGAGCGTTTTCTGATTTCATGCGAACCAATATCTATGATTTTTAACCATACCATTTATGAGGGAGGAGTAATAAATGTTCTAAAACTTAATTTTTTTCGAAATTCCTCTATTCTTCAGAAAAAAACCGCATAGATTAACACTTTTCAAACAAGTTTAAAACAAAAATCATTGCCTGTGTAAAAACTCGTAAATGAGATTCCCTATTCGTTCGGATTTGCAACATCTAAGGGGAAGGTGAAAGGACGCTGCATCAGTGAGCTTTTTCTTCTTCTTTGATTTTAAACATTTTTATAACTGAGTATACTTTGTTGATAAAAGGCTCTAATACAAGAGTCCGTTCCGCGTATCGTCGACTCTTTTTGCGTTGAAGAAGCGGACTTTACGACTTGAGCTGATTGTCCGGTCTACGAGTTCTTCACGAAGAAATACGTAACAAGCGTTGCCAGAGTTCTGCAAAAATCACAGATGCATTTGTACTGTTTGAAAACGGTAATGATTCAACCACAACAAATGATTCAAAAATAGTTGATATTCTGTAATTTATACGAGTGTGAGAATAGTTTTTCTCCTTCTGAACTTAAATGTTTCTTATTCAGACTGAATGTCGGTGATTTTGCCAACCTTCTTTAAAATTCAATACACATCTGAAATTCTCATTACTGAGGGAAAAAGCTCATTCGACCTTCCGCGCAGGGAAAAACGCTGTTTGGCACATTACTGCTTTTCTTTGTTAACATATAATCCCGGGTTTTTTCCCTCGGAGAATTAGGGGGACGCCTGCAGGGAAAAACCTTGAATTTACCAGACTATTTTTTTGAACATTCAAGTTCTTGAATGTGTTTAAAGTTGAGAAAATCGCATAATGGTACTTTTAAAATTATTGAACTTCATGCTCAACCAAGGAGAGTTGTTTGTTGTTTGTTGTTATTTGGAGAGTCTTCCAACACTTTTTCGGTCGACATATAGTTGAGCGTATATTTTTTATCTTTAACTAAAGGGTTCGTCACGATCAGGATGAGTGATTTTTTGGAGAATTGATGTATCTGCAATCGAGAAGAGTAATCTCAAAGGTTTACGAAACATTTTGTCTTGCGCCAAGACCATACCTTCCTCCGAGACTTCTAGCCTTATTCCTTCTTTTATTTTTATTTTTATTTTATTTATATCTGTCTAAATCTCAGAAAATGTCACTCAACATTCCCTGTTTTCATCGGATCCCACCTCTCTCTCTCTCGGCAACAGTGGACGTGTAATTTTGCGAGCGTCTCGCTTTATTTATGTAGTGTTTCATAAGCTAAAATCTAGGTTCTCCGCTCTTTTTTATGGCGATGAGATGTTATTAAACCCCATATGGGCCGTTTGTGTTGAATTTTCCGCGGCATTTAATTGCTCGATTATCGTGACTCTGTGTTTAATTCTATGTCTCGTTTTTCTTGCAGAGGTTTCAGCGTCAGCGTCTGCGGCCGACAGCATATCTTCAAACCCGTTTCTGTTCAGGCCATGTGGTGAGTTTCACTCGTGTTTTTATCTTCTTCCTTTTATTACAGTTTAATTTTGATTACCAGGTGCCAAATTTATCCAACTCATGGTTTGAAACGTCCGTATTTACGCTGAAAGGAACTGTAAGCATAAAATTTGCGTGCAACACGGTTTCTTTTCAGCGTAGACACGTCCAAAATGATCTCCTATCTCTCTTCATAGAGTCGAGTTTCCAGGGTGTCTACGAGTCCGGAAGTAGTACTGATTTTTTAAGAGCGGTCCGGAAGTACTGAAAAAGGGTTTCAGGACATTTTGTCATCGAATTTTTGTCCGCGCACCTTTTTTGTCCAGTAGCGTGCGCCCACACGTAAAATAAGCACCAGTGACTTGGTCCAAGCGTTATATTTTAGTCGGTATGTAAAATTATATTGACAATATGGAAATGAGAAATTGAGAGCGAAGGAGGTGTTGTTATGGTTGCTCATTTTCCAAATGAAATGTTATTACTTTCTCCTTTTGAATCATCTTTTTAAATTGTCATTGGTGAATATTTGGTTTCATTTCTATCCTTAAAATATTCGATGTACAATATACATTGTTTATGTATAGGTACTTTTTTCTTATTTTTTTAATTTCTTCTTCACGAAATTATTACTTCATTTTGAAAACATTTATATTTTTAAAACGTGACAGATATTTCTAAAACCTTTTCCAAGCGACATTAATCTCAATAAGCCGCAGTTGTGCCGACAGAAACTGCAAACATGAATAAAAGAGGGGAAAAAACCAAGAAGCACGCAATCTTTAGTTTTAACCCATTTGTACATCGATCTTTCAGAGTCAAATACGTCAAATTTTGAGCGTTTCGTTGCGCGTACACCTCGCTGCAGCACAATAAAAGCACAAAATGTAAAAGGAAAAATTAAAGTGCTTTGGAAATCATTAAATTTGACACGGAACCACCAATATTTAAAAAACACAACATTATATTATTATTCTCCTTTGATAAATTGATACATATTTTTTCCCATCAATGTAAATGAGAATAATCAATGCAGAGTATGCAAACATTTCAAAATCCTGAGTTAAAAAACATTGACTATGTGAGTATAAACATTAAAGCCTAACAGAGCGGAGCGGCGTGCTGCCAGCGCGAGAGGCTCACTGTCGCCTACAAACCTAAGTGGATACTTCACGCATTGCACAATGCTTGAAGTATCCACTTAGGTTTATAGGCGCCAATGCGCGTTTCGCGCTGGCCGCCCGCCCGCCGTGCGGCGGCGCCTGAAACGACTATTTCACAACAGAGATGTTGCACAGTATTATTTTAAAAGTACAGATCTTTCCTCGCAACATAAATCAGGATACTTATAGTACACTGGAAAAATCTAAGAGCCTTTAGCTGAGGCAAATATAGAGGTTTATCCGGTGCAGGTATAACAAGGTGGGAAAATCTTGAAAGATAATTGAGTCCTGTTACACCAAAGAGGTGTAGAGGTTTCTAGTGAATTTTGTCTGATGAAATTGACGCTCTCCCATTTTTACCAAAACTCTCAGCTACATATTATTCTCCGTTGGACCAAACAAACAAAACAAAAAACAAGCAAACCCTCATTCTTCCAAGACATTTTACATTTTCATCCAAAAACGTCGTGAGCAATTGTCTTTTGTATTTACATGTGGGCCAATTAACTTTGGGTCTCAACTGGCACGTGGACCAAAACTCCCGTGCCAAAAAAAACGCGTGGACGTAAATTACTGGAAAAACAGGTGCGCGGACAAAAAATCGTTGACGAAATGTCCTATCACCCTGGAAAAGTACGGAAATTCTGTATGATGGTCTGGAATTTTTTCATTTTTTGTCATTTTTGTCGCATTTTGAGCGAGAAATTCAAATTTTTGAAATTCATCGAATTTCGTTAATTGAAGTCGATACTGAAATGGACCGAATTTTTCTATTGAGGAGGTTCTGAATTTCTTGGGAATGCACCGAAAAGTACTGTAAAAGTATTGATTTTTGGTCAGCCTGTTACAGTAGACGCCCTGGTTGAGTTTCAAAATGAATTCTTGAATATAATTTTTATTAACGCCCTCGTTATGAAACTTATTGTATCCGGACGAAATGCCGTTTTGCGTACGTATTTGTAAAGGGTGAACTGGGAATTCTTAGGAAAAATCGCAGGTGTAAGATCACTTGACTGAGTGAAAATGAAAACATCGCAAAAATGTTTGAGCACTAAGAATTCATACGAAATGCAGTGGGTCCTCAAGAAATCTCAATAGTCAACTCGTGAACAGAAGATATTTTTTATTTTTCACATTGAAATTTGTGAAACTTCTATCTCGGCCTCTCGCGGATAAAACTCCGCACACCGAGGAAGTCGATACCTTGTTAGGCACACCAAAATCAAGAAATTGACCAATTCACTTCAAGTAGGTGTTAGGTTTTTAGTGAACGGAAATATTATAAAAAGCTATTTTCGCCTGTGCAAGTTAATTTGTGATGTGTTCACTATGTTCTACGTAAAATTTCAATCAGAAATATGTATTAGGATACTGTATTTCATTCCTACTCATGCATCTCTACAAACGTGGAAAACATACCGCTATCGAATCGCATCGACCCTCCTCTGACGTGAGGGTGCGTATGTCAATTTCTACATGAGCCTCGAAAAGCATGGATTTATATGCAAAACAGGGCTCACGTGGAAATCGAGATACGCCCTTATGTCAGAGGAGTGACGTTATGTCATAAAGACGGAGAAAAAAGAAGTGTCTCTCTTTCAATGCCTGTTCAAATCTCACCTAATTTCCTAGTCGTAGTAAGACTATTAAATTATTAAATGTTTGGAAACATCACTGAAAAAAAACAAAAAAAAAACACATTGGATCTAGAGTCCAGACTCTTGAAAACATTGAGAAGAAAAAAGACACTTGATTCAAGCAGAGTTAAGCTTATAAATCATTTTTTTTTTTTTATAAATCAAAAGGAAAACATCTCAAATTAAGAGGCTTGGTTCTTGATTTAAGCCTAAATCCGATTGAATCAAGAGTATTTTTTCTTGTCGACGTTTTAAAGAGTCTGAACTCTAGATCCAATGTGTTTTTTTCCAGTGATTCATTTTGGTCTCGGTAACAATGCAACATCGTAACCGGGATTAAACTACTTGCTACCACAAAAGTAACTTTGTGACCGCGACATGAAAAGTAGGTAGGACCTAGAGTCTAATCCGAACATTGTAAGAGCAACGATTCATTTATCTCCGTTAATGCAGGAAGAAAGCACTCGTTTAGCGGACCTTTTATTTATTTGTTTTTTTAAATTCAAACATATATTGATTCGACCCTCGTGTCGCGGGTCTATACATCCAGATACTGCCAAAGGTCTAATGATAACCTGACAGAACGTTCGCTCCACGATTGGCGGGCCGCGCTGCTTTCTTCTCATAATAAGCCAATCAAAGTGGACTTCGAGAGTGTTGTCCCATCTACCCTGCCAATTGCGAATCGTATTTCAAAACGAACGTCGCAAAGGACGGTATTAATAATAATTTGGCGACGGGGACGGAGCGGTGGGGGGGGGGGGACGTCCGAAGAACTGCGGTCAGTAAAAGCAGCGCTAAGAAATAGGCGTTCATTAAAATAATGCGAAACGTATGCCGGACCCCGAGAGAAAGAGACCGGAGAGATATTGGCAGCTTGCCGAACAACCAGGAAGTAACACTGTTGTACGACTGTCCTTGTCTCTTCGATGTCTGTCTTTGTCTGCTACGAATTGGAAAGAGAAACCTCTAGGACTCGTCTTCGTCTCAGTCGAGCTTTTATCCGTCATTGGATCCCCTCCCGTTTTTGAATTCTATAATGCTGAGTCACTTACTAAAATATTATTTAAATTGAGTGCATTTTGCACTAAATTACTATGCGCATTAGAAGCGGAAAGTTAATCAGAGTTGGCACAGTATAGCCCTGTGTCCACTCGTCAAAATGGCGTCAAAATGGAAGCTCAGAGTGAATCGATAGATACGATCTGTTCGCGATTGTTGATCAAAAAAGAGTCACGCCGCTCTATTTTGAGTTGCAACACTCATCAATCGCATCAAATCCCGACTTTGAGCCACTTATCGTTGAAATCGATTCACTTTGAGCTTCCATTTTGAAGTCATTTGACGGGTGGAGACAGCGCTAGTCAGGGTTAACCGAGAAATGTCAAGGAATTTTGAAAACTCAGGGAAAATGACGAAAATGTCAGAGAAAAATCACCTTCGTTTGCTTTCTCGAGTGGGTTTGACGTCTCGAACAACAAATTTTGCCTGAGAAATATCTTTAACTGTGTCTTTTTAACAATCTGGCATATGTTCAATTGTCAGGGAATTTTTCCAAAATGTGTCCTGGAAATCAGGGAAATGTCTCGGAATTTAATTTTCGAAATTCTAAGCAAACCTTGGTTAATAATCTGCTATCGATGTTTTTCCATTAGAAGGTCTGGTGAAGATTCGATTGCTAAGGTGTTCGTTTCGAACAATCCGATGATCGATTATTTTTCATAGATTTAAATGGCAGGTCAATCGACTCATGATGAAGTACAACGCGTTACTTATTACTAGCGTCGCAACGCTGCTAAGATCATACGACCGCTTTCCGCGGAAGTAATTACTGAAAAAACCAGTTTCTATTTTTGCACCAATAAATATTAAGTAATCGAGAAAACTATCCTTTTGAATTTTTCTGTCGAGAAGGAACTGAATTTCTTGGGAATATACTGAATAAATACTGTGGAAGTGCTGATTTTTGGCCGGCCTGTTTAAGTAGACACCCTGATATTATGCGTCTTGAGGCTAAGGCTCTAATTGTTGTGAGGTGTTGATTGAATTGTTTTTGATACTTGCCGCGGAAATGTCGGCGTCGTGTGCGACAGCTTTAGTCACGTATTTCTCTTTGTTTATTGCCGTGATTGCATTCATCGCTGGCGATCTAGGTTTTCGCGGTGTCATGAAGAAAGTGTTGCCCCGTTTTTGTTCTCGCGTGCCCCATTCTCGGATGATTCACGCGAATAAACGAGTCTCATCGAGTCAAGGAACTAAACCTCGAGCAGAGCCAAATGTGCTTCATTTTTAGCCGTAAATCAACTAAGGCGCGGTTCAACAACTTCAGGCGCTTGACCTTGGCTTTGAAGAAGAAAAAACATCTGTCTTCATGCCATCCTTTACATTTTCATTCTTTCCTCTGTCCCAGCAAAACAATTTAATCAACTAAGAAATCCACGATATTTAATTTCAATTTGAAGCAAGGCCAGAACGCCAAAACAAGAAAAAGTCAGAAAAATTATGTGAAAGCTGAAGTTACTGGACCACGAAGGAGAACTTTAAGCCTGAATTCAAACCCAGTCGTGTCTGACCCTTACCATCTACTCCCGACAAATTTTTTAGTCCGATGTATGTATTTCAACATGTTTTTATCGCATTGTAAAGATCAGTTTGGGTTCCGTCATAATTCCTTTTTGTGGTTCAAACTGTCCTACTGTTTTTGAACTGTGCCCAAAAATTTTGGTCCCCTTTTGATGAAATAGATCAAACCGGGAATAGAAAAATTCAACTCATTTTGGGTGTAAATCTTGTACTTGATCGATTTTTAAAAGGCTAGCCCTCCTTTTTGCTCTATATACCGACGATCACGCAGTTGGTCTTTAGCTTAGGCTTCAGGTTTTGATGATCTCTCAGGAGCACTTTCAAATCTTAAATTAACTTAAAATCATAAGAGTAACGCATAACGCTTAACGCCAAAGGCGTGAAGCGCTTTGGGGGGTTGGACTGCAAAGTGGTTAGGGGGCGTAGTCTCACTCAGTGAACCGCCTGCAAAAAAGCTTCATTTCATGTACATGTTTCCCAAGCGTGGAAATGTGCATCTTACCATCGAAGACTGAAGCTGGATTGCTTCGCGAGTGATGACGTAACGATAGCTTTGTTTGAAATCGGATGTCCCGAAAAAATTCAACGAAGGAGCCAATTTCGAGTGATGACCTTTTCTTCAGTTCATTACCTCTCTCTTTTTCGCTCCCGCTTCCCCTCTCGATCTCCATGCCTCCTGTCAGCAGACCCGATGAAATGTGCCAAAAAAGGGGATTCCTTCTCCCTCCCGAAGAAAATAAGCGGTTTTGAAATTTCAAAACTTTGGCTTGCCCAGTTGCCAGCGATCCCGGTCGCGCCCCGTGAACTTTCGTCGCAAGTTTTACTTATCGCCGTGCTGCCACTAGTGGCCGTTAACTTGTCCGAACTGTGCGTTGCCCAGAACCTAAAAATAGTCAGAATGTTCTGAAGGAACGAAAACGCCTCGGATTCAGTGACGTGGCGCGAATGATCGATTATCGATTTTTCCCCATTTGAAGCTATTGTAAAGAATCGATTATCAAGGTGTTCACCGCGAACACCCCATTTATCGATCAATTTCCATAGGTTTGAATGGTAGATCAATCGATTTATCACAAAGCATGCCACGCCTCTGATCTCTTGTTTCCTTCAAAGATATCGAACAAGGCAACAATATTGGACCGCGTTTAGCTGAACAGAACCCAGCTCCATCAGCGATTGCCAGCTTTAACCGGGCAATTTAATTTTGTACTAGAGAACGTTAATACGGATTCCTCTGAAAATTTTAAGATTGTTTCGCACTAGGCAGAAAATGCACCGTTTGCCCAAAAATCCGCACAACCGTTTTCATGTAAAATATTGAATTTCTTACTTAAATTTTGCAATAGCTTACATGGCTTGCTTCCTCCCCGCTAAATGCGGTTTAATGTCTGTATATTATATATACGCGGGACACAATCTTAACAGTTTTGTAGGTATCTTGTGCCCTTTTGCCGAAAAATGCCTCAGCTGTTGACGCGCAATGTCAACGTAAGTTGGTATGTACGCGTGAGGATGGCCACCAGATTAGCAGAGTCATTTTCGCGATACCGATATACACCCTCCTCTGGTCCATCGGGATCTCTCTTTATCAACAGGTGGGAGCAGGACCCTGAGCGCCAACGCATCCTCATAGCGCACTCTCATCTCGTGCAGCGTGCATTCGTGTGCGCACGAATTTTATTTATTCGTGTTTTTAATCACGTTTCATCTGCGTTGCGTCATGCATCGCACTTAGGCTTCAGTTTTCGTCCTTCCGCGTCCATTAGGCGAATGCATTTTCAACGAGACGATGACAGATCGATCTGCAAGAATGCACAATCCACTTTTTCAATTTTAACTTAACATGCATTAATCGGAGCAGAAATGAACCGCGCTAAACAGAAAGGAACCAAGCCACATCAGCTATTGTCAGATTTATCTGGGCAATTAAATTTTTACTTGAAAAATGATGTGCGGCTTATTGTTCAAATTTCTGTAAATTTTTTGCATTGTGCGAAGAAAATGACTTAAAATTATCAAATGAATCCGCACAGGCGTTCTCTTGTAAAGAAATGATATTGCCTAGTTATATTTGGCAATAGCTAAAGTGGCTTCGTTACTTTTTGCTAAACGTGTCCAAATGGAGTTCTGGCGTTGGCACCATCAGTCCGAGAATGGAAATAACATAACAATAATCAAAAAAAAAAATTAGCCCGTAGACTTGTAATGTAATGTAATTTAATGTAATGTAAGGTAATGTAACATAACGTAACGTAACGTAACGTAACGTAATGTAGTGAACGTATCAGAAACTGTGGAGATTTTCTGTACCGTTGTATCCAAGAAACACGGCGCTCTTTTTCAATAATAAACACATGGAGAATTCCTCTTTATTGTAAACTTACACAGCCACAGTTGGTGACGATTCCGTCGCCTTACAATGGGCTGGTAGCATTTTTTCTTTAAAAAAAAAAAAAAAAAAAAAAAAAAAAAAAAAAAAAACTCACTTTCCGAAATCACGGAATGAACTGAGGACATTTTAGGATTTTTTTAGAAACCGCATTTTTTTTTAATTGTTTTATTTTTTCAATCATTTTCTGAAATACGGAGTGAACTGAGGACATTATAGGATTTTTCTAGATTTGTTTAACCCTTAATGGCAAAGGAACCCCTTTTTGACCCGTTTTTGACCTGCCTCTTCTTTGTCAGTCACAGCTTGAACTAATATCATTTCTTATATGTTCCAGGTCGGCCCTTCAAACTCTGCACAAAGTAAGCCAGAAAGCTAGAGAACAGAACTTTTTTCTCAATGGTGTGACTCATGAGTGGGTGTCATACTATGAGCAGAACATCCAGTCCGATAGATCTTGTCTTAATGAATGGCACGCAATGGACAATCTCGAGTCGAGGAGGCCACCTTCGCCTGATTCTCTTCGGCACAAGTATGATTTCATCATTGAAACTCCTTGTTTCATTAATACTTAAGTTATGGCAATATGATAAAAAGGGTGAGGTATTAGCCGACTAAAATAATATAGTATTCAATAATTGCTACTCAGGCTATGCTCGAATAAAAAAACAACGTGTGATATCTGTTAAGCCGGCTAATAGCTCAGCTTTTTTTATCGCATTATGAGTAGCCGAAGACCTAAAAATCTTGTTATGGCAATTTATCATACCATGAAGACCAATGAGGAGGGGGCATTTATTATTTTAAGGAGAGCTCTTGTATCTTAGATGTTTATCGGCAGTATTTTCCCATTGAATGGGTTCATCGCAAACTTTTGCTGTAACCAGTGACGTGACTTTGCGACATATCAATGATCTGCCATTTAAACCTATGGTGAAGGATCGACAAACAGGGTGTTTGCAACGAAAACCTTAATAATCGATTCTTTTCCATAGCTTCAAATGGGGAAATATCGATAATCGATCATTAACGCTTCGTCACTGTCTGCCGCGCCAAGGAAGAACGCCGTATGAGCATTTAAATGTTGTCAACGTTCCCCAGACAAAATATTTATCTGTAAGAAAAGTTCTGCATATTTTCCATGAATTTTCAAGATATTTTAGATTATAATGCGTACAAAATTGTCTAAAAAATTGAAAGAAAACATCCAGAATTTTTGCAGTAAATTCATTTTTTGTCGAGGGAAATGCAGGAATGTTTGAAGGCCTACACGACGTTTTTCTGTAGTACAGCAGAAATGATGAGTTGCCTCTTTGGGAAAATGGTTCAATAATTACAATGAGTCCAGTAGGAAAGTCTGAAAGTTACTCCTAGCCCGTGCATTTTTTAATTTCCCATTTAAGAAGTACACTTTGACGTACACATAATATGATACAAATGAATCATTCTAGTTTCAGCACCTACTTCAGGCAAAACCCAAAATGGCCACCAGTTTTTTAACCAAAAAGAAACAAACAACAACAACCATTTATTCGACATCCTCTCTTCCCTGATTTTCAAATTTTTCTATTAGTTAGGCGTATTTTTCTTGGTTATTTTTATTTGAGGATATGTTTCGCTGGACTGCGGCCATTTTTCACCTTTGCGTGGAGTTGTGAAGCTGGATGTCTCATCTGTTTCAAAATTACATGTGTAGTGTACATTTTGAAGCTAGAAGCTCAAATCAGTGCAAATGCCTGACGGAGATGGTAAAGTTAGCAGTGAATTTCTAACTTTCCTGTCAGGCTCATTGTGATTTGTAACCCCAATTCCCTAAAGATATAACTCATCTTTCCGTTCTGGCCGAAGTTTGCAGCAGACCATACCTTTTAATTAATAAATATCTCTCAGTAAATATTTTGATAAAAAAAGAAGCTGTAAATAACTTTGAGTGAAAAGCAATTCCCTGATACAGTTCAAGTCCTGACCTTAACATTTTGAGTCGTGGCTGCTTAGCACCTTTTTTACGATATTCACATATATTACTGTTAGTTATCAATTTTTCGAGAGTTTTTCTCTATGACCACGGCAAATGATTACACCGTATTTTTTAGACCTCCATCATGAAATTGACAACCTTTTTTTGATTTTGAAGATCAGAAACCGTATAATTTTCTCTCTATAGCTCTACGCCTTGCACTCTCCTTCTTAATTCTTTTGACTAATTTATATTTGGTATTTTCTCCACAGACCTAGGGAACGAGAGGAAACAGAAAGAGTTATTAGAAGTACATTGAAAGAAATCATGATGTCTGTCGATCTGGATGAAGTCACCTCAAAACATATCAGAACTCGATTAGAAGAACTCCTAGATATGGATCTTGGAGAATACAAGCCTTTTATCGATCAAGAAATGCTTGTTATTTTAGGTCAAATGGATGAAGCGACTGAAATTTTTCCTCATGTCTTCCTTGGCTCAGAATGGAATGCATCGAATTTAGAAGAACTCAATAAGAATGGGTAATGATTTTTCACCCTCAGAAAATCTTCATGAATCAAAACAATGATAGTGTTTATTAAAGTTTCTGTACTTATCAGTTCTTTCAGTTAAAATCGGTTTGTCTTTATTTTATCAGAGTTTCGAAAAAGGCACAAGCTATAATTGAATCAGTGAGTTCGAAAACACACCAACTCGGGGAAAAAAAATTGTTCAGGAAACACCTAAAACTGCGCAGCGGGCGAAGAAGATAGTTTAAAAAAAACCTTTTTGGTGCCAAAGGTCAGGTACTTCGAGACTTAGTAAAGCACCAAGTTGAAATCGATACACCATGTTTGATGACAAAGAATTAAGCGTTTAAAAATTTCTGAGTTGGTGTGTTTTTGTTCTCACCGACTTTCAGATACTGATTTTTCATAGTCTGCCTTGAAAAATTTATATTTTTTGACCTGAATAATGCTTGAATATTTATAGAACTTGTTGGTACAAGGTATACTGAACCGAAAAAAGAAAACCGCAAAATCGGATGGTCACCCACTTCCTTTGAAATGGCCAAAAATTGGTATTTCCAATGAAATACTTCGATTCTTCCCCTTTCCCGTCGCTGTTTCGAGCACTTCTGATTGCAATTTCGAAACTTCCTTTTGCATGCAGATGCATCTATCCATAAGTGTTACTAAACCGTAAAAAAGTGAAAATCGAAAAAGCTCGAGTTGGTGTGTTTTCGAACTCACTGATTCAATTGGGCTGCATTTTGCAATTTGGGACTATAAATTCTGACTCTTCTAGAAAAACACTTACGTGCATAAGGAAACTAATGACACATACGTTTTTTTTAAACCGGGCTAGAATCTATAGGTCCAAATTGCAAAATGTAGTCCAATTATAGGTAACCTTTAAATTCAATTTAGTTCCCTCAAAATAACGAATCTCTCATATATGTTCCAAAGTTAATCGGGGATAAGTGGAGCGGAATAGTAAGGTATTGCAAGAGTGAAACAGTGGAAAAGTCAGTAGTGCAATAGTCAGAAATCGACGGTGAAACTCTCAAAACATGTATCTCGTTTGCAGTGTTTGATTTTATTTTTCTAAAAAAGAGCAAATCAACTGCATTCCTTTCATAGAAGTTTTTTCATAATTTGCCTCATATAGAGAAAAAAAATCACGGAAATGTTTAAGAATTAACGTTGAGTAACCTTTCATTTAAAAAATGAAGTACTATAGAAAGTCTGCAAAGTTTTAAACTGAGAAGTCTGGTATCAGAGGTTCACCTTCAAATTGCATAATCTAGAGAGGGAAAGAGTCCAAATAAAATAAATTTCTGCATTCGTTCAATTACTTTACCCAAACAAGGATTATTGGTAGTATATAATAAATTTAATCCCCTCAAATTAACTGAAAATTTTTAGGGTGATCTGATATAAAGAATGATTTCACCAACAAACAACTCAATCACATACTAAATTTTTCTCCCAAGTGAAGGATTTCGTTTATCGGATATTTGATTATATTTACATTCTCAGTTTTAATTCTGCTTTTAAAGTCCGTGCACTCAGGATTTTGTTCAAAATCGAGAATTAATCGCATTATCTTATGTTTGTTTCAGTGTTTGTCACATTTTGAATGTTACAAGAGAAATAGATAATTTTTTCCCTGGAATGTTCCATTATTTGAATGTAAGAGTTTATGATGATGAGAAAACTGATCTCTTGAAACACTGGGATAACACTTTCAAATACATCACTAGTGCAAAGTAAGTAGTCTGATTCAAATGCTTTCGAACTCCTTGCTTTTTTGTAACTGATATTCCTATTTATAGTTTTCAAAACCAAAGTTCAGGCTACTACAGCATCTGATAAAAACAGTAATGGGTGCATGTCCTTCATTTCCTTATAAGTTAAAATTTTTCAACATAACTTGAGTTTGCACTAATAACACAAGTTATGAATAGAATACAATTTAAGATTTCCTCATGCAAGAATTACGATTTCTAAGATTCGATTCGGGAGTGAAGGAGAAATAAAGTTAAAGTAATGAATAAAAGTGTACCTATAAGGTTTTCAATGTTACTGTTTTAAACTATACCGTTCATCTATCAGGACTTCAGGAGTCTCAATATTTCCTATTGAAAATCAACTTACATGTACTAATTGAGAAACCATTTTGCAGTATTCAGGAGTCAGTTTACAGAACCTTAATTTTCCATGTTGCAACTGACAACCAGTTTTGCGTGTATTTTTATCAATCTGAGTATTCGCTCATTTGGTAATTTTTCTTTTCTTTTTTCCAGAAACGAAGGCTCAAAGGTTCTAGTCCATTGTAAAATGGGAGTTAGTAGATCTGCTAGCGTTGTTATTGCCTATGCAATGAAGGCCTACAATTGGGATTTCAAAAAAGCTCTGGACCACGTAAGACAAAAGCGTAACTGCATCAAGCCAAACTCTAATTTCATCGCACAACTTGAGACATATCAGGTAAATTTCTATCTCTACTTTTTAATAAAAGTTCTTTAATATTCTCAAGACAAACAACTTTTTAATAAGAGCTACATCAAACATTTGGTAATACATAGTATGCACTTTGGCTTTTCCTGATGTCTATTGCTCCTAGTTAAAGATTGCTTCCACAAGAGATGCTGTAATTGTGTTTTCTGCCAATCAGAAACTGTCAAAAAAAGTTCGAAATTTCTCGATTGTTGTGGGATAAGTCATAGACACATCATGATTTATGTAAATAATTTTGAATGATGAGATGGAAAAAAAAGCAGTAAACTTCCATTTATGGCACATATTTCTCCTAATGTTTTGGTATGGCATGTCATTAATTAATGTGTCAAATTGATAAGTTCTAACCTCGTACATGCAACCTGCAAGTCCTCCTGAACCCTCCCAACCATGAATTTTATCACAGCTGTGATCTTGATGTTTACGTAAATTGGAAACTAACCTCTCCAATTTGTGTTTACATGATGTCAAAGAGATTGAAAGAAACTTGCATGAAGGTCACCTTTAATTTCAGGGGCCGCTCATAAAATATGTAACACCCAAGGGGCAGGGGTGTTGAGAGGAGCATTCTTGCCATTTTATTTTTACTTGTCCTACATCACGAAAACATTATGATGGTGGGAAGGGATTCAAAAAATTTAGTGTTATGAATTCTATGAACGGTCCCCCCATCGTTCAAATTCTGTATTGATTGATGTTACATGATCCGGTTTTTGAAGCATCATCCATTGAGTTTAAAGTTCCGATTTCTTGTAGTGATGGCCGTTGCATTTGTTTTTTCCAGTAATTTTTGCAATTCTTTTCCCTTCTCCTCTGCACTGCACTCAGTGAGATTCTAAAATATTTGTTATAATTATTCCCAGGGTATGCTTGATGCAATGAAGAACAGAGAGAAGTTGCAGCGATCCAAATCAGAAACTAATCTCAAAGTAAAAAGTTGCAAAGCAGACGCAACGGATAGCCAAAGTGAAGGTGAACAAGAAGAAAGGCAAATCAACGTAGCAAATCCTATAAATAATAAAAGACTTAAGTTGCTTACAGCAGCGCCACTAGATGTGTCAGGAGCAGAACTCTCTCACCACAGTTTAAGACCAAAATCATGGTCTCCTGACAATATAACTGCATCCAACTTATTCGATTTACCAGGTAAGAATTACTAAAAAGTTCTTTATTCCACCTCCACTGACAGTAAGAAGTGTGCACCCAACTGTAATAATTTCCAGTATAACATAATTCTCCGGGGGAAAAAAATTATAAGGTAAAAATTCCTGTGCCTTGAATTTAATCTCAACTTGTTGCAGAAATGTTTAATTTTTCTCAGGTGTATTCGTTTATCTAAATTGCAGTATGGATTCCAACCATTTAGGAATTTATATTTTGAATCCTTACAGAATTGAACATGTGGCACCTGTGGTTTGAAGTGTTCCAATTGTGCTGGTTTTTTTGCCCCTATTTTGTTTCCGGCCCGTTATGTGCTATTTCGCAAGAACACGTCAGCAGTGAACATTTTAAAACAAATTTTTTTAAAAAAAATTCGCTTCCAAAACATGTCTAATCATTATTCTAAACTTATAATTTTCAATTTTTCCTATACAGGTGGATCTCATACATCACAATCCTTAGATAGACTATCTGTAGATTCTCCAACCACTGTGAAGAATGATCCAGTAGTGGATGATCCTCCACCTTCGGTTATTCCTCCAGCTCCCCCTCTTCCACCCATTGAGGCCCGGAGTTATCATAACATCAATGTTAGAATGCCTTGCGGAAATGGATTAGCATACAGTGTGTCTCAAAACAAAATTGTGCATTTACCACAACGGTAAGTTTTCTTTTTCTCGTATACATTTCATATAACAGGTTATCCTGTGAGAGATAATATGGGCGGAGTTAAAGTTGCAAGCGGGGCTCAGTGTTCGTGATTTAGTAAATAATGAAGTAGGTACTCTTTTTGGCTCATCAACAAAAGCATCAATCTGCGTAGAGAAACTAATGACACATACATCGTTTATAAAAATGTGCCAGATGTAGCAGTTCCTACTATGCATCCTACTACTAGCATACTAGCATGCATACTATGCATACTAGCATCCTACTATGTTTGTAACATTTACTGCCTAAAATTTAGCTCCAAAAAGGAAAAATAAAGGATCTAAAAAAAACTGAAAAACAAACATGGGATGAATTTAAGTTTTCCTGAAAAGCTCATGATGTTTTATCCTTGAAGACAATATTTCCTTTTTTGCCAGGTGGATCTTTTTCTTTTAGGTCGCATCATCCGTATCATTTCAATTTATTGCATACGTTAGCTCACTGAAAGAAAAGTTCGGTCTCATGAACTGAAGGTTTGGTGCTCTTTACTACCTAGCTATTTGATTTTAGTCGGCCGAACTTTCGGTCGGTGTAATCGACTGTTCGGATCATATGACCAAACTTCATTTGTCAGTTCACTCCACCGCCGAAGTTCGGTTACTTGATCGGAAAGTTCGGCTTGATAAATTGGTGATGACCATGATAGAAATTACAACAATGTGATACAGTAAGACAGGAGACCGATGTATTCTTTACTTGTAAAGTGAAAATGTTGAAGCAGTTTTTGTTTGACAGTTGAATTATCTACCCTCTCAAATACAATCGTAACAGTTCCGAATTCACTCACAGTAGACTTTTCTCTAACTTTCAATGTGTGAATGTTTGATTTCAGACAAGAAATGAATGTTGCCTCTGTGCGGCACCGAGTAAATGAATTAGAATCACAGACTGGAACAGGAAATGGATGGAGTGGCAAACAACCTATTGACAAGCGAGGACTTGTTTTGAATCTCACCTCACAATTTGAAAACAACAACTCATCTCCTGTTGAAACAAGCTCAGTTGCAAATCCTTCTTGTGTCAAGCGAGAGCCATGGGAATCAGAGCGATATCTAGAAACTAATTTTAATGCTATGAAAGAGAAGGAAAATTGTATAAATTCCAAACAAAGTAGTAGAAATTCTGTGCATGTAATTCGTTGCAAAGCAGGAGATATTAGTTCTGATCGAGTGGATTATGAAGAGCTGAAAGGTAAAAAGAAATGTGTTAAAAATACAGAAATAGGACGCCAAAATTCATGGAGCAGTTATGACAGCGCCGGAGGCCTTGGTTACCAGGGGGAAATTGCCCGACAGAATAGTTGGGGTAGTGGCGATAGTAAAGTTTCTCACAACAGCACTTGGGACCCTTATGATGTTTGCACCTCTTCACATTTAGGCAACGAATATAGTGAAAATAATGAGAATTTAGGCTTATCCAATTGCCCTTTGGCTTTCAGTTCAAGTCAGATACTTGGTCAAAGGTCTATAGTAACTGGTACTATTAAAAGAACAAGAATGAAATCAAGCAATGAAATAGAATCAGTAAATTCAAGTTATCCTGATAGTAATACGCAAGCTATGTGTTCAAAATCCACTGAGCATTATGCTAGCACTCCTTCTTTACCAAGTCTTGCTTTAGCCATTCCCGGTAACCCTTTAACTGCCTCGCAGCCAAACATTACCTCTGTGCGACAAGAATCAGCTTTCTTAGAAAATTTCAATCAGCCAACTACTCGGCGGTGCATTTCAGTCGAAGAGACAGTTCGATTAGACAATAGTGATAGCCAAACAGGCTTAGTTAAGAATTTAAAAAAAGAATTTGAAGCGAAATCAAATTTAAATGATGCCAACATCGATGCAAATTGTAAATATGGTAATTACAACAAGTCAAAAATGAATATAAACAATAATGAACGGGATACCAATCATAATAGTGAAAAAGGTCAAAGTCTTCCATCATCACCTGTTAGTGAGCGAGTAGAAAATAAATCTAGTCCTGCTGCCTGTTATCAAGATCTTTCGGTCAGAAAATTAGTCGGAAAGTATGAAGTAGCAAAAAACACTAAAGATAGGCCTAGATTCATATCAGAAAGTGACAAAAAGTTTTCGAACCAACCTCCTATACCTCCCAGCAGAAAATCCTCTCTAGACATCCATAACAATCCCTCTCATAATATCATGAAACATTCTACAACAGTTTTCAACAATTTAAAAAATAACTCAAAAGGTGCTCCCTCCGTAGTTGTCAAAGCTGCTCCAACTCCTAGCGTTGTTTCCAGTGTTACCAAAAAACAGCAGCAGGGTAAAACTCATCCTTTGGCAAGACTTACCTTAAAACAACGACACACAAATCCCATTTATAACAGTTTGTAATCCTAACTTGTTATAAGAAAAGTTTTTGTCAAATTTTAATTTGACGCTTTTTTTCTAACTATAACAACTCATTGCTTCTCCACAAAACTGTCAATGATTTTTTCCTCTCTGATTGATTTTTTTTTTCAAAGTTTTTCTCACTTATAAAAAACCATTGTGCCATTTTCATCATCCTTAGTCCAAGCAATAACAGTGTTGGAAATACTTAGTCTTCTTTCTGCCCAGCAGAATTAAAGAAGTAGAAGCCTCCTCTACATTCTCTTCATTTTTTGCAAGCAGAGATCTTAATTTTTCAATTTTATTCGTTGATATAATGTGAGGCAGGAATTTAAATTGTATTTAACCCCATATACCTATCTGTGTTATTCCCCCATCCACTTTTTTTCTTATTTTTTTGTATCTGTAACTGGAAGAACTGAACTTCAAGAATCTAGGAAATGAAAGTGAAACTAGCAACCGTGAATTTAAATCAAGATCAATGGTATCATGTGGAATGTTACCTTTCTAGTATCTTGTTATAGTTACCTTTAAGAACCGATTTTCTTCCTATAGATTTTCTTTTTTGTGCAAAATTAATTTAAATCAACGGATCATCACTTGCTGGAATTTATAATTATAGAATTGACATTAAAGACACATTTTAAGAGCAAAAGATTGAAACTTAAGGATATTCTTCAGGCATGTCACATATTTTGAAGTAAGGGTTTTTTATCATTTTTTATTTATTTTTACTGATCATGATGATTTCAGATCACTCAAATGAGCACAAGTAACCGTAAAAACCTGGCTCAAGAATGACATACTTCTTTTTTTACTTTCATTGGCGTTTTAAAAGGATTGAATTCAATTGACTTTTATTTAATAAAAATCATATTCATTGGTTATAAGAAGCATCTTTCATTTTATAAGTTTTGAGTACTGTTCTTTTGATTTTACCATCTCTTTTAGCTGTTTGGGGTTTATAAGTTCAATCCTCCTCTTTCTTCACCGATGACACAATGTACTTTTGATACTTGGACCATTTTAATTCATCGGTGGCAAGCTGTTCAAAATTGTGTACCAGTAGTTGGTTCCTTTAGATTGATCAAAAGTATAGCTCATTAAAGCGTTAAGTATAGCATCGAGTATAGCGTTAAAGATTGTCAGCACCCACAGTGTTTGCTCAATTTGTAGCAAGGTTTTCATGACCTCTTTGATGGTGAAAGTTAAAAGTTAGAACTCTATTCTGCTTTGATGATTGGACCAGTTAATCTTAAAATCATCCACAGTTGCTCTCATAAATGGTGGTGAATGTTATAGCAGCTTACAAGTATCTCTAAGAGAAAATTCTGCTTGAATGAGCTTAACTTTCATTAACGTTCATAAAAATATTCAGTCTTTTACTGAATTTAGTGCTTGATAGCAAAAACTCCCTCTCTCTATCCAGTACTTTTGTCCATCAAGGAATGTTATTTCGTTGTAAAGGTGTTAAATTTGGTTCCATAGGTAAGTTGTTGAGCCAAATTCGGGTAAAATTAAAGCTCTTGACATGAATTGAATAGGGTACCTTCTTTTGATAAGTCTCCACCCCCTTCCCCCAGTTAATCAATAAATTATCATCCTTCAAAGCTTGGTTCAATAGCGTGGTCTGTTTCCGGTGCGTCCAGATCTATACCTTCTACTTTTTGTCGGTAAATGAGCTCATCTGTGACTTTGAAGTTTTACAGAAAGACAGTTTCTCGTTTGGCTGCTTCATAATGGATATAGACAAAGCTTTGACTAAACCCAATTGCTATATTTCCGTTACGATATGAGATAACAAATATTGTTCATGCTTCATGGCCAGACCTCATAGAGCAAATAATCCACTGCTTACAGCCAACGGTGAATTTTCTTGTTTATCGAATTTTAAAGATATAAATAATAGTATGTCTTAACAATTTCCTTAAAATCTGCTCAAAATCTACCATATTCAGTGCTTCCAGCCGTTTTATCACTTCCTCCCTATTTTATAGTGACAAATAATCTTTTTAAAGAAGAACATCTATGTCTCTATTACAATTTATAAGCAAATTTCGGAAGGAACAAACATAAGTCATGAGAGAAAGAGTTTCTGTGCATAGTTTTAAGAATTACATGTACTCAATTGAGGTGAAAAAAGTAAAGTCCCTCAGGCATTTTTATCTTCATC
This sequence comes from Bemisia tabaci, assembly GCF_001854935.1. Taxonomy (NCBI): domain Eukaryota; kingdom Metazoa; phylum Arthropoda; class Insecta; order Hemiptera; family Aleyrodidae; genus Bemisia; species Bemisia tabaci. The sequence continues at coordinate 3,240,949 of NW_017547261.1, read as the reverse complement.
TGTCTCATATATCCCTTCATTTTAATCCAGGCCTACATATCCACCATAAGGCGAGTATTTTTTTGTCTCTGCAAATTTAATGGTCAGTTCAAAGCTTAGAGCTTGGATACATGTATTTTAGCCAATTTTCATCTTTTTACATCAAAGAAACCTTTATTTGATTGGTGTCAATGCAACTTGCATGATTGAAAGAGAATTTAAAAAGAATATGTCGAAAGAATAGAAACAGAAGGAAATAATGTCTTGAAGGAAATGTGCTTGTACAAGTTTGACAAGAAAATTTTCTATTCTGAAATTTTTGATTACCCATGATCATTCATTTTCAACTAATATTACAAACTAAAATTGACTAAAATCTCTCTCTTACATCATGCAACGGTGAAACAAGAATGAAGAACCAAGTAAGGCAAAAATTATTGCAATTTTTTGCAAATCATAAGCTATGTTTCCTCATCAAAATCATGCAAGATAAGTTGATCATACTGAAAATTTCAAAAAAAAAAAAAAAAAAAAAAAAAAAAGGAGAAAAAAACTCGTGAGAGATCAAAATTTACTTTTGAAATTGAATTTCAACTCTGTTAACAGTGTCAATTCAAAATTCCTTTTCATGATTAAACCAAAATCAGCCTAAGTCCAATTGACGATTGAAATCTTACTTACAGCTCACAACAGTCGATAACTGAAGGTGGGTTTCACAAAAATCTCCTTCATCCTCTGTTAAGAAGTACTTGTTAACTTATCATAATAAAATCCAACTCGTGGAAGAAAATAAATTTATTGTGAAGCACATAAAAATGATTTTTGCACCAAATAAGTCTTAAGTTGACTTTGGAGTTCAGCATTTGGGAAATTTAAATTTATGAACATGAAAAAAACGAAAAGAAACTGATTTTCTTTACAAAAATTTGATGATGAGAAAGCGTCCTCTTTCATGCATGGTTTTGAACCTATTCTAGTCGTCTTTTACAAGGTTGATGTCTTTGTCTCATAAGTTTCATGATGTGAAGTTGTTGTGTTTTTCCTCGCCAAAAGCTCCCGTATTATTTAATGAGACCAAACTGGAGGTGTTTGTTTTTGAATATGCACCATAATCAGCTTTGAGGAACTTCTAGGAGCTCTCCAACTAGACGGAACCCTGCTGTCAATAAATTGCATATATTCATTCGATTTACCAAATTTTATCTTATAGAAATCTCATTTTGATTTTCATCATTTGTATTTTAAATACTCAGTCCACTGGACTTAATACATTTTTACTTTGGTATCATTGCCCTTTTGACTCTGCTCTCCTTGTTTAGTTCAATTATTTGCATCATTGACAGTTTTGTATCTATACAACGTTGTCTATCATTCATTTTTATATTTTTTAACTCACATATGTTCCTTTTCTACAATAAATTAGTATTTTTGTAAGTCATTAGTATTACGTCTCATGATCTTTGATATTTGTTTTACTTCATAAATTTCTGTGTAAATTAGTTGTACTTTAATTACAAAAAATGGAAAGCACCATCATGGATTCATGTAAAATTTTCTTTTTAAGTCTAAGAAAATTTTCAAAACAAAGAAAATCGCCATTAACTGGACTTATGTTATGAATAAATGAAAATTTAATTTCAACCATGACTTTTATAATTACTTTCTCATGCCTGCGTCGATCTTGTCGTTTACTTATTATCTTTTCACTCTCAGTGGCGAACACTATCTTTGATAAAGAACCTTATCATATTGCAAAATCTCCAAAGAAATTTTTTATGTAGAGATTGTTTTCAACAACAAAGTTTGGTTCATGTTGAATAACTATTTTGAAAGCAAGAAAATACAGGAATTTTCCTCCATTCTTTTGATTGAAGGCTGATTACTTTTAGAATTCCTGGTGATAATCCATAGCTAAATTACCAACCTTCTTTTGATCGCCAGATGAGGGGAGGGTATATTATTTTAGTTACATTAAATCAAATCAATTAATAGAAAAATTTAGCCAGCACCGAATTTTTTGGTATTTCGTGCGTAGTCCTTTCAGATGAAATTTTGTTCTTTGGGAAAATCGGACAATTTTGCCGATGCATGGTTGAGACAAGAACAAAATGTCTGTTCAATCAATCTTTAATTTCCAATGTAGGTACCTTAATACTAGCCTTCTACAAATATTCAAGGATCAGAGTCTTCCCCCTCCAGAAGAAACGGCGTCTTACATTTTTTGACATTTTAGAAATAACAAACCTACATTTGCCCCATTTCTTTTCTCAGAATTTTAAATGCTGATGAACATTGAAATGAGTCCTGATTACGATTTTTCTGAATACTCTGCTGGCATTCGTTCTCCTTTCAATACCGCAACTATATTTTTAGCAACCAGTATGCCCATGTCCTCCCTTGTCTTAACTGTTGCACTGCCAATATGGGGCATTATGACTGAAAAAGAAAAATAATATAGAATTGAGAATTATTTTGTGGTAATGAGTGAGGTGGTAGATATCCTCCATAGTTAATATGCTTTACTGTTAAAATAATGCAGGTAAGTACCTAAAATTTGCTAACTACCCTCACATACTGATTGATTTGAAGTTACAATGTGTTATTTTACCAGGCAGGGAAAGTGAAATTTCTTTTATTTTGCTGAGTTTTCATAAGAGGGAAGTTTCATATGGGAAGTTTAGGCTAAACTTCCCGCCAAGAATGAAAATTTGTAGTGCAATATATTTTATTTCGCATTTAAACTTAGTTCATGTTTTAGTTTATGTTGAGACGTTTTTCGAGATTCTCCCATAAAAAGACCATAACATACAACTCTATTGGTAACAATATTCATTAAAGAGCTAACATGTCTTTCAGCGTATATTATACGGTTGTTTTCAATTTGCCTTCAGCTGCGTTTGCAGCAATTCGACGGTGAAACTACCAAACCAAGTATCTCGGTTTGCGACAGCGCTGACTTCCTGTCATTCTTTATTTTTTAAATGAAAAACTACTCAACGTCCTGTATTGAAAATTTCTGTAATTTTTCCTTTTCATGCGGAGAAAATTCTGTGAAAATTTCGAGGAATGATATTGATTTGGTCTACTTCAAAAAAATGAAATGCGAGCGTAGATTTTTAAACACCGCAAACGAGATACGTGGTTTGGTAGTTTCACCGTCGAATTGCAGTTACGAATATGCTGTGCTGTGCGTGCTGATTTCAGTTCATTACATACTTGACTCTCTGAGGGCATTTCATGTGTGAAAGCAATTCGCCTTCATCTGCGTCTGCAGCAATTGTTGTTACGAATATGCATGCTGACTTAAACTCATTACATACTCGATTCTCTGAAGGCGTTTAATTTGCGGAAGTAGTGCACCCTGTTCGAGAACAGTAGAAGTGAGATTAAATGAATCGCTCAATCCCTACTTCGTTCGTTCTCCGACAGATGACGCTACTTTCGCACATAAAACGCCTTCGGAGAATCGAGTATGTAATGAGTTAAAGTCAGCACGCACAACATATTCATAACAACAATTGCTGCAGACGCAGATGAAGGCGAATTGCCTTCACAGCATAGAGAAAAAAAAGGCCTTCACAGATAAAACGTCTTCAGAGAGTCAAGTATGTAATGAACTGAAATCAACGGGCACAGCATATTCGTAACTACAATTGCTGCAGACGCGGCGGAAGGCGAATTGTTCTGTTAAAAAAAAATATGATAGGTAGTCTGCATGTAACGAGAGGGTATGTATTCGAGCGACATGAATCTAACGAAAATTAAAAACGTGAACCGATCAACACCGATTCAATGGACAAATAAATACAAAAGCTGTTCAAAATCAGTAGAAAACTCACATTTACTGTGAAAATTTCAAATTGCGATATCTCGAAATTACTAGATTAGCCGAGATTTTGATTGTTCGCCATTTTAAGACCACACGTACTCTAGACTCCCCCCCCCCCCGCAAACCGTTTTTGGGTACATTTTGGTCCCTTTTTTTCGCCTCGAGACAACAGCGAGGAGAGAGATTCAAAATAACGAGGAGAAAAATGATAGCAAGTATCTACAAGGAAAACTGCAGGAGACAAGAGAGCGATGGTCGAAGGCCGCGTAAGGGGTGGTTTTCTGTACGTATATTTGATGAACAATATGAATCATATCCATATGAGACGCAGAGTGCCACTGCTGAACGTGATTTTCTATACTTTTCACCAGAACAACCAATATTTAGAAAATCAGGATAATTTCATTGATAGTATAGGGGGAATGGCTTCCACCAGGCTCCTGTCGGTAGAACTCCCGTTCCAATTCCTAGAGCCAATTTTCTGCCGCCATTTTCTAAACCATCAGTAAACTTTTTTGAAAATAAATTCCAGTAGGTATTGTTTATTGAAATTAGGCCAGATTTTGGTGTGACGATCCGGCGCGTATTCTGTCAAAAATGACCACGTTGGTGAGCACAGAAAAATGAGAGGGTTCAGACATCAAGACATCGAAGTGATTATGGTCTCACTGAACTTTAATGATTCTGAAGTTGGAAACTTACCACAGTTATCTAACTTTTGAAGAGGGTGATCAACGGGTAGAGGCTCGGGTGTCATCACGTCCAAACCAGCCGCGCGGATCTTCCGATTTCGTAAAGCATCCACCAAAGCATCATGATTCACCAGCCCTGGAAATCCATCGGAGAGAGTTCGTAGAAAAAATATAGGAAGTTACAATTCTAGGTTGTGAGGTTTTAGATGTTTTAATTTTTAGGGTGGAAATGTTAACTTCCTTCTCTACCCGCTATCCCCCCCTTCCTTCGGCTGCGATAGGATTGCGCGAATGCCCCCTTTTTTCCCTTTATTTCCCCTTTTTACCATATTAGTGGTGTTTTATATGAACTCTTAATTAGTAGTGGCCATAACCAATAACACTGATATTTTTACCGGAGCAATCGTAATTTTACAAGTATGCGGTAGTAAAATTACCATTTAATAGTAAAAATATCTCTATTATTGGTTATGTAAATTACTAATTAAGAGTTCATATTGAACACCACTAATATGGTAATTATAACCATAATTTTTTTCTCAGTGTAGGATTGTGCGAATTTTTCTAGTACCGAAAACTCACATGTTTGCGCGAATATTCAATATTCAACGAGGGTACGTTAATATGGCAACCTTGGTAGTTTGTGGTAGATAACTACATCGCGGAAGACTGTTCATTCCCTCCTTAATGGAGCAGAAAGTCAAGAATGACGACACGCAGTCCTACGGCATTCCTACAGTCTTGTAGGCGCTAATATAATACGCAGAAATTACTGTATAAAACGCAGTTGGCACTGCGTTTGGCGCAATGCGAGAAGTATTCATGCAGTCTTGTAGGCGCTAATATGGGCTTGACGCCGAATGCACTGTTTGGCGCAATGCATGAAGTATTTCTAAAGTCTTGCAGGCGCTAATATACGTTTAACGCCGGAAACGCTGTGTTCGGCGCGATTATTCAAACTCGCGTTAGAATAGTAGAGCTTATAAGGCCCATGTTGGGTTGAAACGCAGTTATGAGCATTCCACCGTTGCCTCGTTTCTCCCGATTGAATATTTTTTCGAGGAAAGTTAGGAAAGTTCTTTATACCCATTATTCAATGTTATCACTTCATTTATCATCAGAAGGTGACTGGTCAACAGGCTTACCTAAACTAGCGTCAACATAAAAATGCGTTTATTTTCCAACTGTTTCCTGTTTTGCCAAACTTCTACCTTGAATTCGCGCATTCCTGTTGCAGATGTTACGGTTTCTATTTTCGCAATCCTTGTGCCTTTTTCGCGTAATCCTAATATATTTTCTTTGACCTTTCGCGCAATCCTGGATTACCGTTCCCTTCGGCGGCGTCAACTTGTCGCCTCATGATTCTATTCGGCTGTTTTCAGCTAATGACGGGGAATCCGTCGATGACGCCATCAGACACCCCTTGATGACGTCACAGTGTAATTTTTTGATGCTGCTTTTATATCTTTAGGAGGAATAATTTAACTAAATAATAAAAGGAACTCAAATCAACAATATAATGCAGAACAATTTGGTAACAAAAAGCTGAAATTCGAACCAAATCATGTCCGTGCAAATTTCGATTTCACAATCAACTTTCCAGTTGATTGTGAAATCGACAGACATTCGAGAAAATAATATAAAAAAAATAAAACATGGGGATGCCCGCGTAACCGTGGAAGTAGCTCGGAAGATCAGTCAATCCCTTTCTTCCATGCTCCAAACCTTATGGGACCAGAAAATCCCGTTGTGTAAAGATAGTAAACTAGAAAACGCCTTCACTTGAGGCGTGATACCTCAAGCGTTCCGGAGAGTTCAAATAGTTGTATACCTGCGCCTCAGCAAAGCGATGAAGCTTAATATTGAAGTAGCGTCCCTGCTTGGTTTTTCGGTTTCCCCGTGCCGCTACGGCAGTTTTAACCGTGAAGGCCGTAGTTTAAGGGCGCTGAAGCCAGGATTGTACTTGGCAATTTGAAAATTTTTGAAGAATAATTAAAAAATTAAGAAGCAGGAGTAATTTAATGGAATAATAAAAGCAAGTCAAATCAACAATATAATGCAAAACAATTTGGAAAATCTCGTCATGTAACACGGAAGATTCGAAAACGCCTTCAATTGAGGCGTGATACCTCACGCGTTCCGGAGAGTTCAAATAGTTGTATCCCTGCGCCTTAGCAAGGCGATGGAAGCTTAATATTGAAGTAGCGTCCCTGCTTGGTTTTTCGGTTTTCCTGTGCCGCTACTACAGCTTCGACCGTGAAGGCCGCAGTTTAAGGGCGCTAAAGCCAGGATTATATTTCACATATGGATAATTTTTGAAGAATAATTAAGAATTAAGAAGTAGGAGTAATTTAACTAAATAATAACGGGAACTCAAACAATATAATGCAAAACATTTTGGAACATCTTTTCATGTAACACGGAAGATTCGAAAACGCCTTCAATTGAGGCGTGATACCTCACGCGTTCCGGAGAGTTCAAATAGTTGTATCCCTGCGCCTTAGCAAGGCGATGGAAGCTTAATATTGAAGTAGCGTCCCTGCTTGGTTTTTCGGTTTTCCTGTGCCGCTATTGCAGTTTCGACCGTGAAGGCCGTAGTTTAAGGGCGCTAAAGCCAGGATTGTATTTCACATATGGATAATTTTTGAAGAATAATTAAGAATTAAGAAGCAGGAGTAATTTAACTAAATAATAACGGGAACTCAAACAATATAATGCAAAACATTTTGGAACATCGAAAAGATGTTCCAAAATGCGAAACAATTTGGAAAATCTCTTCATGTAACACGGAAGATTTGAAAACGCCTTCAATTAAGGCGTGATACCGCACGCGTTCCGGAGAGTTCAAATAGTTGTATCCCTGCGCCTTAGCAAGGCGAAGGAAGCTTAATATTGAAGTAGCGTCTCCGCTTGGTTTTTCGGTTTTCCCGTGCCGCTATTGCAGTTTTGACCGTTAAGGCCGTAGTGGACGACAGCAACTTGGTTCCCTTTCTCCAATTCCTTGTACAGATCTTAATCAGGACCCCTACTACGAAATTATTTTTGTTTTAACACTTCCGCCCACTGAACATAGTAACTTGAGAAGAAGCACGAGTCTGGCACGCCTTCGAGGATTACCTTTGATGATTGTAACCGGATATTCAAATGAAAAAAAATGAATCCCAAAATCCACCAAACGAATATGCAGACAAGTACATCAGAAGCATCGTGATTATGCAATGTACCTAATCAGGGGAGAAAAAAAAAAAAAGAAAAAATATCAATTTATCTGGGTAGATATTTGACCTGTGAATGAGTGAATATCAGACCTATTGGCCTCGAGATTGTGCCACCCATCCTCGTCTGCTGCACAATTTCCATGCCGTTTTTTTCTTGCGTCTGGTGCGTTGCTCCTCGGTTAAAATGTTCCATTCGCATTACAATTTTCAAATAAAATTCTTATCAGAATGAAATTTGACTAATTGGATCGGATGAAACCGATCAAATTATTCTTACATACGATCGTTAGTCCGGCTATGATTGAAGGGGCGTACCTAAGTAATTGCATTTATTCAACTTTTCAAAGTTTCTCCTGACTACTCATTTTTATTTATCAACAGATATTTTACATAAAAAATTGCAGGAAATTCCTTTCAAGTATGTGCATATCTGCATAAATGCTGCTTCCACAGCGATCTCTGGCGCTCCCTAATATTTCTAAAACCCCTTGTCGCAATCCTTTTACTGGGCACCCCCTTTGTCTCCCCCCAAGAGGAACCTAATCCAGCATCTTTTTGGCAGGCTTCCATCCACAATGAAATTTATTTCCTTATCATCAAAATCATATGTGCTGAACATTTTTGTAATTTTTTCATGATAGAAGTTCAAGTTGATTGTTTTTTTGTTCAAATGTAAGTAATGGAAAAAAATTGGTTTCTAAACTGACGCAAGACGCCTAACTCGGTGATGTGCATCAATTTTACGGTGATGCACAAATTTAACTTCATTACCTTCACTTTTGAATCATCTGCGTGTTACGTTCGCCGTTTATTTTATCCTAAGTGCTCCATAAAGCTTAAGATAGATGAACCATTCAGACGTGAATCCTCCAGTGGCCATCCTTTGCCATAAAGATTAAATTACGCTCCTAATACATACCTCCCCGACCAACGTTGACGAAAATCGCGTTTTTTCTCATGGCAGCGAATTGGTTCCAGCTCATCATATTGTAGGTGTCAGAGGTTAGAGCACAACATAGAATAACGAAATCACTCGAACGCAACAGAGAATTCAGGTCCACGAAAATTGCTCCACTCTTATTCCCTATCAACAAAAATCCAAGCCAAATGTAAATGCCTCGTTTTTAGGTGTGTGTGCGTGTGGGGAGGGGAGGGAGGGTAAATTGTTTAAAATGATATTCCTAGAATTTATTTGGATCTAACCAAGATTCTAGCTGACTGATCTACATTTGGTTGAAACTGGCAAAAAGAGATTTGAGGGGCTTGGAGGACAAGGCGTATAAGTGCAGTTTTTTTTAAAAAAAAATTTGAGATATCAATGATTTCAAGTAAAACTAGTCTCAATGCATATTCTGTGAAAAATCCGCTCCTAAACTCTACATTTTAAGCACTTAAAAGTCAGTTTGAACTTTCTTTCCGCCATAAGGCTCCATGTAATTTCGGAACTTCAAACGCGTATTTCTCGAAATTGCAAAAACCGCACTTAAGTGCCTTGTCCTCCGAGCCCCTCATTTGAAGTCTGATTCCGAAAGAAGGCTCAATGTCAAAATTTAATTTTAACCCTTATTTTTTCGAACCGAATTCTTTCTCTTGCTTTTGAATGTTCAAGAGGAGAAAGTCCATAAGTAATTAGGCTCAAGACTACTCGTAACGAAATATTTTCCATGTCATGAGGCTGCTCCATTCTCCCTAATTCGGTCCATTTTCGGTCCCTAATTCGGTCCCATTTCGGTTTTTCGGTCCATCAGTTATTTACTTTGAAGGGTTGCTGTGGACGTGACCAAGGTGAGGAGCTGCGGAACTTCTGCGGTCAATACTCACCCTTGAGTTTTTCTCTTCTGCTGGCATAAAGAATTCTTTGGGGAGAAAAAACTTTGAGCTTGACAGCGATTGCGTGTCCTATACGACCGTAACCTATGATTCCAACCGTCGAGCCTTGAATTCCTTGACCACACAGCCCTAACGGAGTCCATGACAGCCATCTGCCCCTGTCGAACGGAGAATCCCACTTGTATATTAACATCTGGCTCATTGATTCATGATACAGTGGGCGCCGCTTATTAGAAACGTGGTTAATAGAATCGGCCGCATAATGGAATCATTTCTCGCGGAACGGACCGGCAACATCCAATTCCATACGAAATCCGCCGCGTATTGTGTTCGCCGGCCGCATATTGTGATCGGGAATCCGGAGCCTTATCAGCACTTACCTGGTGTGAGAGCTTATTTTTGTTGACAGACACACCTAATCAGTGCCTTCCGCGCGGTTATTAGACTCGCATCGCGTCCGTACAGTTCAGTGTTTCCCCATTTTAAAGTTTTATTGCCGTTTTTAAAGTTTTATTTTTTGACTGAAGCTATGGAGGCGGACTCAAGGAAACGTCGAAGAGACTTAACCACGGCAGAAAAGAAACAAATTCTACAGGATTACGACAAACTTTTGAATAAAAATCAGCGGGATGCTGCGCAGAAGTTACAAATACCGCAGTCTACTTTGTGTAAACTCGTAAAGAATCGGTATGAAATCGAGAAGAAGCCGGTGGAAAAAAATGAAGGAAGTGCGCGTAAACGTGTGCGGCACGGTAAAAATGTGCAAGTTGAACAAGCATTAAAAGAGTGGTTTTTTTTTTCGCTTTTTATAATCAGCCGTTTAATGTGATCAAAGTGGCCCGGCCCAAGTTGACCACAATAAGCGGCGCCCACTGTACAGTTTTTACATGATGACTTAAGAGTAAAAAGCATTTCATTCCATCAATCGGATTACATTTTGTTAGAAGGAACCACTATCTCTGGCTCTCCCATAAAAGCACATATCTGCATAGGAAAACCAATGACATGTATGTTGTTTCTAAAATGGGCCAGAAATAGGCGGCTTTTAGTGCGATCAACTCAATGGTATCCTTTACTTTGGATGGATAGAGATCGAGAGAACCAAAGTCATTTTAGAATTGGAGAACATATAGTCTGCTTGTTGTAGAAGTTGCTGAGCTGACAACTCCATTCCTTGGTCCTGCACTGAAACTCATCAGAGGTCATTGTGTAACTCAAATGCTAATTCTCAGAATTTGTTGGCTTTACCCAGCACTCGTGTGCCGAAGCTGCCTTCTTGTAAAATGTTAGACTATCAGTAAAGGATATTGACTTTTATATTTTATATTGTTTCATTTGTTTTTATTTTACTCTCTTGTTTTTTTTCTATATCTAGACAGTGATTCCATATTGTTTTCATTATGAAGTCCAGAGTCCTCAATGGCTTAGTAATTTTATAGATCAAAATGCTAGGAGCACTAACGGAAAATTTGCCGAATAGTGTACATCTAAGGATCTTGTAAAAAAAAGGTGGATGATATTGAGAAATTCCACCTCTAGAAACGTCTCCAGAAACCACGACAAAATGATCGATGCGCTCTTAACCACAAGTCTCCCATTCATAGGGAAGTCGGTACTTACTCTCGAACTACCGAAGCAGCCTCTTGCATTCTGCGGGACGAAGCAACGCAATTGCGAATTCAGATGTAGCCTCTGTTGAGACATCCGGGGTGTGCCCGAGTTTAATATCATAGTCTTTTACTGCCCGAAGATCGATGTGATCAACTCCGACAGAGAAGGTGCTAATGACACGCAGAAATGGCACTGAGGTATAAGACAGAAAAATGATTGTCATCAGTCAACAGTCAAACTAGTCAACCGCCTGGGCGGGACTATAAGGAGAGCCCCCCCACCCCCCCNCCCCGCAAATGAAAGAATCTACTTAGCCTTCATTTTTATTGTATACACTGAAAAAAAAATACTTCTGTTCATGGGGGCAAGGGCACCTGCACTTTCTTTGTTACAGCGATAGAGGTTTCCGTTATGAGGACAGAGGACTCTGTACTCATCACAACCGAAGTTCTGTTCTTGCAACAGAAAAGCTCTGCATTTATAACAAAGAAAGTGCAAGATCCCTGCGAACAGAAGGTTTTGTCATCAGCACCGACTGTTTTTATGCGAGTACATTATATTATTTTTTCTCTGGTGTGCTTGTACTTTGATAATGGACCACTAGACAAGAAACGAACTTAAGAATTCTGATGCATGATTCTTCACCAGAATTTCACGTAGAATACGATTCGCAAAGCTCTACGTGAGTCAAATCGCGCACTACAACGGTTTCAGCGAGCTTCTCAATCGCGCAATGCTCATTTCCCACCATGTGTTGTTCAAAGTACAAGGAATTTGCTATAGCTGAGCCAAAGCGTCAAGATCGAGGTTCCCAGATTTTTATATCGCAGAGACTAGCTGTCATGATAACGTTTAGCGCTCGATGTGAATCACGCAGAGCATTGAGTTTTCATGAGCGGATGGTTTGAATTCACGCACCAAGAATCATTAAATATCTTCGGAAGGAGTTGATTTTGGTAATTTTCGTCGTTCGCATCGTGTTTTACGTGAAATTTTGGTAATGAAACATGTATCAGAAGGCTTAAATTCGAACCTTGTCTAGTGGTCCATTGAGAAGGCCGCCGAAACTGTTGGCGAAAAGCGTCAGCTGTTTTGTAAAGTTTTGATTCCTCCAGTTTTCCATTTCTCAGTTTCAGTTCGGTATGATACCTTGCCCATAAAGGTGATCTAAAAGCGTCCTCCGAGTGTTATTTCTTTCCATACCACCTTTAGCTTTTACCTTTAGCCTTTAGGTTAAAAAAAAGTCAAATTTACATTTCAAATTTACATTTCATTTTTCAATGTCAAAATTTAATCCCCAAGTTAAATTTTGAGGGGGCGTGTTGGCGAAAAGCGTCAGCTGTTTTGTAAAGTTTTGATTCCTCCAGTTTTCCATTTCTCAGTTTCAGTTCGGTATGATACCTTGCCCATAAAGGTGATCTAAAAGCGTCCTCCGAGTGTTATTTCTTTCCATACCACCTTTAGCTTTTACCTTTAGCCTTTAGAAACCGTTGTAAGGCGCGATTTGACTCACGGAGAATATTGTGTTTCTTGTGACCAGGCAATTCAAACTTCTCGTAACCAATGTTAAATTAAAACGTTAATATCTTAGTTAGGAGTCAATGTCCGTAATTTTCGATGTGAGAATCGTGCTCTACGTGAAATTTTAATTTTTGAAGCATGTATCAGAATGCTTAATTTGTACCTTTGCCTAGTGCTCCATTATTGATGTAATAATAGCTACGGAGTGCATGGCAGTTTATTTACTTACAAAATTCTGATAGAATGACTTACATCCAGCTTTTATAACATCCTCATCGTATGTATCGAAAGCAGATGCATAAACGGCGTATTTTCCTTGAATCAATTCAATTAGTTTCTTTTTATCTAAAGGACCATTGTTGACGTTATCCCAAATTTCTACCCGAAAACTATGAAACAGAAATAAAGGTAAGGAGATAAAACATTGTAAAGCTGTAAAATCAGAAAACTTCAACTTTCCACGGATCTCATGTTTCGGCAATATATCAATCTCAAAGACAACGATATCAGTGATCGATATCCTTATAAGTAGCGATTAATACACATTCTTGGCATAGGTAACTACTACCACAGGAATTTCATGTAAACGGGGACAATTAAAATTTAAAAAGAAAAAAAAATAAAAGTAAAACCTCTCTTCATTTTAAAACAAATACAAGAATGATGTAAAGAACGCCCCTACATGAGGTATGAATGATCTTAACGCTTTTGCTCCACGTACAAAAATGTTTTCTTGTGGAAGTTTTATATATGAGGAATGTCCTCAAATCCAGGTTTTGCATGCAGTATCAGCAATCCTCCCGTTACACCATGATAACCACTTCGTCACCTTAAGTGAAAATAATAGTAATTTTAACAATTATTTTACATAAATAAAAACAAAACATTTCTGTCGGTTGGTCGGATTGGTCTTTTGCTCAGAAATAAGAAAAATGGATGTTATAGACGAAAATAAGTAAAAATTGCATGGATACGTTACTATTTTCTTAGAATGTCAATGCCAGACTCTGGAAAATCGGACCTCGTTACCAAAACTTCGGGTTTGCTGGCTGTGGGAGACATTTTCACAAGAAAAAAACTTATCGGGTAGACACGGGACGATTGCGCGGCGAGAAATATTTAAGAGAGACTGATCGGCAACTACCTACATTGTCGAATGGGGGCGGAGCAATAGAGAGGAAGGGGATTTGTCTAAAGCTCCAATTTTCCTGCAAAAGAAAAGAAAAGCATACGGAAGGGTAACATTTTCTGGAAACTGTACTTTTATTATGTAACGCATAATTTTCCTAACGCCGCGCACCGCTGCTCAATACATAATATAACCAAGTGAGGAGATCAGATTCACATGGTCAATCACATTATGAAATAAAACAAATTTTGGGATCATTTTCAACCGTGTGATTATTGAATCATAATGATATATTTGACAGTACTATTTTTGAATTACGAGTTTTCATGATATTTTTACATTGTACGATGTTCACATTATCGTGGAATTACAACAGGCATTCACAATTTACAAAAACAAAAGAAATTACGGAAATATTTGAGTACACCATTCAGTAATAAAAATATCGAAAAACCACAATTTGTGCGCGAAAAATATTTTCCTCTAAAGATGAATGAAGTTCTTTATTGCCTTATAAGCTATCATATAAACAAACAAGAAAACCCACACAAAAACTTCCTATTCGAAGATAGCACTCAACGAACAAGCTGATTCACAGAACAAGTTTGGAGATGCTCTTCAGTCTTCAAGTAAACTGCTATCTGCCGCGCATATTGGCTGACCCGCTAGTTCAGCCTTCAATTCTCAGGGTAGGCACTCAAACATGCACGAATTCTACACTATTTTGATTCCTGATTGTCTCTAATACCTATGGCATGTTCACTGTATCGTACAAGCTTCTCTGTCTGGTCCATCAAGAAGACTTTGCGTTTATTTTTAAAACCCACTCTTTCCCCTTCTTCTTCAAAATTTTGACTTTCCATTTTTTAATTCGCATTAAATGAAAAGTATTCAAATTTTACACTAGAGGTTGCAATATCACTCTACGTTCTGATTGATGTAAACTCTGAACAATTTTATTTCAATTCCATTGAAAATTACGAAAGGTATGGGGGAAAACGTTCCGACACTAAAAGATAGAACAAAAATGGCCAAAAGGAGTTTTAGGGCTTTCAGAGGGGGGGGGGGGGGTGGGGTTGGGAGGCAAAGACTTTCCCAAATATTTAGTTTGAGGACACCATTGGTGACTTGAAACGGTGAAAATAAAAATCCGTCCACGAAGCCATTTTGGGCCTCTCTTGATCCGAAGAATAACGGGGAAAGGGGGGAGGGGCCTCCAATCCTCTTCTCAGACGTAAAATAATTTAAACCATTACTCTGAGCGAATTGTTGATCTTTAGGTTGCAAGAAAAAAATAGTTTTCATCAAATATAACTGTAACGTGAAGAGATTTAGTTTATGCCTGGATGTTCCAGAGATAGCCTCTATCAAAATAAACTAAACCTCTCTCCTCGCATTGAGAATCATTTTCAGGAGGAAATAGGGAAATTTTAAACTGACAAGACTTGATCTACCGGTCGTTTTCGCGTCATCCACAGTATTTTTCACCGGAGTCAAATTTAAGTGCAGCTTGCGGATTTACGAAAGTGTGCGGAGGGTTGTCAAATTGGACGAAGCACCAGAATCGTCAATGCAAATATGCTTTGAAATCTTTTAAATGTTGCCCATCAAGACAACAGTGGAAGTTCAACCAGCACGTGGCCCCCATACGGCTTGCTTTATAAGGAGGTGCACCTTTTTTCTGATTTCTTATTCTTATGAAATCGCTCCTTATAAAGCGAGACCTCTTATAAACCCTGTTGCCAAATAGGTATATCAGAACTTTAATAACTGAATGGCATTTATGTTAAAACATACACATCTGTCCGGTTCCCTTTTAAAATAGTTGCCTTAGTCGTGACGTATCTTAAAAATTTAAAAATAAATCTCTCAGTAGACAAATACCGAAAACAAAACCAACAAGACAAGACGAGAGACAAGAGTAACCAACAAGGCAAGACAAGAGTATTCTCGATGAGAAAGAGCACGATCATTTCATCGGGCAAACATCGTTGGAGGAGGGGGTTGTTAGTCTGATGTGCCATATTATAGAGAGTGTTGCCAGTGAGTCTCATGGAGAATGGGAGACCTCTAGGGTAAAAAAATAATGTCGACTACTCTGGGTGGAGTCGGGTCCGAAGGGGATGTAGCCAACCCTTAAAATCACCTAATGTACCTGTTATCAACCTCGCTATGGTAGAAGATCAAGTCAATTTTTTTTTTCAAATGTAATTCATGAAATTGTTTTCAAAACTGAATAAATAGGTACGCCTAACTTTGTGATGCGAGTTAAGCTCACGGTGAAACAAGCAAATAAAACCTCATTATCTGCACTTTTGACCCATGTAATCGATGCAATGTCCTCACATGCTTTTTAGGTAGCTAGAAGAAGAGTGAAAATATGTAGCTATTTTTACAAAAAAGAATCTACACGTTCGTTTAATTTCTTACACCCATTCCACATCAATAGTGGGATAGCCAGACATTTTCCATGGGGGAGGGTCGGATCTGCGGTCAAAAATTTCTCATGGGGGGGGGGGG
>NW_017547261.1:3211384-3224615 GCF_001854935.1 Bemisia tabaci | reverse complement strand
CCCGAGATTAAAAACTTTCGAAAATTACGAAAAATGAGGTTTTTTTTTTTTTTTTAAATTTTCCTAACCCACGGGGAGGGGGATCCAGCCCCTTTGGAACCTCTCTCCCTTTTGGCACGCTACTGCCTATCAGCAGATTTTGCTTTGTTTATATAATGGCGCTTTGGCCTTGCAAAAATTGCCCCATGTTGATGGACAATGCATGATGGACAGGAAGCAGATTGTGGTGCCCCTTGGGTGAGCCTGCTGAATGGTGGATGGTGATGTGACGCGGCGCGGCCTGTTCCACCCACGTTCAACCTCTAAACACGTTACGCGCACGCCTCACCACGCCGCCGCGCCGGCAGCTCAAAAGACACCAGTCACACGAACTTTCCATTTTCATTCATAAAAAGATCCACCTCCTGGCACAGCGTAGTCAAACTACTCGAAAATTTCGGTTCCCCCATTCATCCCGAACAGACGATTTCTCATACGTGTCTTTATTAGAGTACTATACCCGAAGTTCCTTTTAAAAAGTGTCCTCTGTCCGCTTTGTCCTGTGTTTTGATTTTGCCATGAATTTTCTGTTACACGCTGAATTTTGAAACATAATCGGAATATTATTTTATAATTAGAAACAATCAAATTGTGTCGAGACAAAAGTACTAATCGAGTCATTCTCGTTGCAAATCGCGTTTTCCTCCGATCAAAGTGGCACTTGAGAAACAAAGCCTTGTCGCTAAAGATTTGAAAAATTGTCTACGGACACAACTTCCACGTGTATTCACGCGATTAGCACAGTTTTCCGCAAAAAAGTTTTTACAAATCCTTTCCCCCTCAACTTTCCCACATCCGCAACCTTGACGAGTCGCACTCATTGCACATCGCGTTTTTCGCCGCTCGAAGTTACAGACAAAGAACAAATCTGCCACTAAAGATCCAAGAATCTCTGCAAGCTAATTGTTGCAATTTATAGAAAAAGCGATAGATAAAGAAGACATATAGAGTATGGAGCGATCCTATGAGTTGAAATCGGTGGTTCTTATAGACTAAGGAAGAAAATGATGGACTAACTAATGGGTGTCTAATGGGTTGTCGCCAGGTAGTCCAAAACTTAGCACCTGCTTCCACCCATATGATCCCTCCATATCCGTTTTGTCCTTTCTGTCTATAGTTTTGTCTATCAATTTCAACAATCAGACCGCTGGTGTGGCTCAGCATGATTTAATTTTTAACTGATAATGTCTCCATGTGTCGCGCAACTCGTGTTTGTCGGTTCGCCTACTTTTCTGCGCAGCGTTAAAGTCTCTGTAGTGATTCCTGCATTTTGCCGACTTTGCGATGAGGTTCAGCATGATCAAAGTTTGAACTAATAATGTATCCATTTGTCATGAAAATCGTGTTACAACATTAAATGTAGTCAGCTCGCACAAGATTACAAGTCTGCGTGTTGCCTAGTTCTTTTGGGAAGAAGTAAAACATGAGAAGAAATAAGGCAACGTCTTATATATGTAGGCTGGATCTAATTAAATCCTTCGACTTGTACCTCTTAATTCAATTTTCACAGTTGATACGGCAACATCTGCAGTCGCACGGAGCTTTTGGTCGACGATTTCCTCGGAATATCCATTAACAATGTCATAAAATAGATTTAAAATAACGCTTATTCATTAGCTTTTGAATGGTTTTTTCTCTCACATTTTGACTCTTTTCGATTGTATCTGCAAGCGATTCCTCGTAAAATAGCTGTTATGTAGAATGTACAGTGTAAATCGCCTTGTCCTCTCCCACACAGGTATTAGCCCATAGGCAACGATACGTTTTCACTCCAACCAAACCCTCAGTCCGTCACAGACTCATTAATGCAGCGGATATACTCTGGAGCAAAATTTCGGTGTCAGAAGGCAGCCTCTACACCAGTTGACCAGACGAATATTCCTATCGGGAAAAATAAACGATATAAAATGCATCTTAACTACAAGATAATGCATGTACAATATGTTCAATTTAATACAATAATGAACTTTTTTTTTACTTTCATCGCGCCGTTTACGCCATTTAAACAGAATATTTTTGCAAGTTTTTTGTTGTTGTTGTATTTAGATTTTTTTTACAAAATGAAATTGTTTGCTCCTGATATGAACTACACGGTTACTGCGTTAGATTGGATTCATGGTGAGTGGTTGAAAGAATGGTTCGTCGCTTCCTTTGACGTCACAAGCTTCATATCAATGAGAAATGGTGTTTTTATAGCTACAACTTACAGGGTTTTTCAGTAAAAACAATCTGATTTGAGCTTTCAGAAGCTTGGAATAGCCTCTCAGGAGATTTTGCAGTCTAGGGACAGGTCCTACACGAGGAATCCTCTGTTGATTGGCTCAGCTATAGAGTCCCCCTATACCCAGAGTTAAGACAACTCACTTTTGGTTGGGCTGAAAGTGGCCTAAAAAAAAATCCAATTCTGATTGGTTCTCGCTCATGGAGGCCGAAACGAGTGCACCAAGATGGCGGTACCTCGAATGTGAACAAGAATAATGAAAATATTACCTAATTGTGGTTTATCAAGAGTAAAGTGTTATTTCCATCGGTCCAAAATGAAAATAGATTAAGAAATTATTCACAAACCAATCTCATTTTCTTTTTAATTGATCACTTTGTTGATGTTGTTGTTTTTGTGTGACAGACATCGCAGGATTCCTGATCCTTATCCCTCAATATCGTTCGTTTGGGTGCACTCGTTTCGGCCTCCATGGCCAGCCAAGGCCGGCTGCCAGTCAGCTGTTAATCGAGTTGTCTTAACTCTGGGTATAAAGGGACTCTAGGCTCAGCCATCTTCAGCTCTGAGGATAAAAAAACATGGTGCCGGAGGTTGCGCATGCAGATAATTTAGAAGTGCAGATAATGAGGTTTTATTCGATTTTATCACCGTGAAATTTACTCAACCCGCGAAGTTGAGTGTTTTTTCTCAGTTTTGAAGCCAATTTTGTGTTATTTGATAAAATCGTTTTAACTCGCATACCTCTATCATGACATGATGGATAATAGAAAAAGCAGGTGATTAACGTCGAAGGTTGGCATCAAGTCCCTCTCAACCGCTCCTACTTAAAGTCGCCGCCATTTTTTTTCTGTTTCGTCCTGCGAGTTGCCAGAATCACACGCTGAATTTGCGGCAGCTGAATACGGAAGTCAACAGTCATCGCTCAACAGCTGAAATTTCGCAAATTCGAGTTATTTTCATCCAGATTTTTATCAAATCTATTCGAATAGTTCCGATAAATCCGACATTGTCCGATGGTCGCTGAGAATCGTTGCTGAATTTGGCCGACATGCGCGCAACATTCGGGCATGACTTCCACATTCAAGCCACATTCAGCGTATGATTCCTGCATAAGACGCAGTGGCCATACTCTCCCTATGTAAAAGTACTCTAGCGTGGACCAGTCTTCTGGAAGTTCCAAGTAAGGTTCGTCGGAGATTTCGTGTGAAACGAGTTACTTAGAGCTAAATTGGTGTAGACTCCTGGTGCAAGGCGTTTTTCCTCCGGTTGCGATTTTCCTGACGGCGGAATCTCCCTCTTCGCGACGATGGACGAATCTTGGAGGTCTTGGAGCCGGGGTCAACAGCCACGGCGGCGCCGCGCATTGCCTTTTCAGGTGATGGTTGACTAACTCCGCGAGCCGAAAGCTGCGCCTCAGCTTTTTCGAGCGTGGGCCGGGATCGCCCCCTCAATCGAGGATTTCACAACGGAGCGCGGCTGCGGAGTTGATCCTGACTCCGGACGCCGGAGCCGTTGTCGGCGCTTACTCTGTATCCCCGCCCTTGTATCTGCGACCAGGTATATCTAACGTGCGCCTAAGCGTGCTACTCTGCCTCGTCGCGTGGCAGCTCACATAGATGTCGACTCGTCCGAAATTAGTGGATTTTTGCCCATCGGAAACGATCAAAAACAATAAATCTAAGAGGAATGCAGATGTTGAATGGGGCGTATTTACCTATGCTAAATGGAACTATGTGCATTGTGCAAGTGGAGAGATGGGGTGTGCTCGTTAGTGGGGTGTGCGGGCCATAAGAATGAATGTGAAATATAAAGCGCCAGTGACACTGAAAAAAGTGGTATGCTGTTTTAGCACCTAGGATGTCAAAAAAGTGTCTAGTGATCCTAAAATGCTACCTTGATTGCCCACGCAGTCGCAGTTGAATTTGCATTCACATATAGGATGTAAAGTTAACTGCAAAGGCAGTAGAGGTAGCATCTTGGGATCACCAGACATATTTTTGACATCCTAGGTGCTAAAACAGCATATTATTTTTTTCAGTGCGGCGGCAACGATCGAGACCGGGCAGGGTGAGGTGATCGGTAGGGGGACTCTTTAACTCATGAGCCCTGTCCACAAAACTCTAGTCGCATATCCACGGCTCACGAGTTAGCGCTCCGTTCCTTTTGATTTAATTGAAAATCCCGCTTTTCCATTTTCTCAAAAGGAACTATATCCAATTTTACACTGTTTTTATGCAGCTTCCACGAGCACACCCCATCTTTCCACTTCCACATAGTTCCTTTTAACATAAATACGTTCAATTGAACTATGTGCAAGTGGAAAGATGGGGTGTGCTCGTTAGTGCTCGGGCCACAAGAATGAATGGGAAATATAAAGCGCCAGTGACGTCAGTGGCAACGACGAGAGCGACGACGATCGGCAAGGTGGTCTTTTACTCATGAGCCCTGTCCACAAGGCTCTTGTCGCATGCCCACGGCTCACGAGTCAGCGCTCCGTTCCTTTTGATTTAATTGAAAATCCCACTTTTCCATTTTCTTAAAAGGAACTGTATCCACTTTTACATTGTCTCTTATCCAGCTCACCACGAGCAAACCCCATCAATCCACTTGCACATAGTTCTATTTAGCATAAATACGTCCAAGAGCTCTTGCATGTGTCAGATATTTGCGGTGCACGTACTGATTCCAATTGAAAATTTTGCGAGGAACACGATGGTGCCACAGGTTTTCTCTGAAATTAACTCCCAAGCTCAGAAAAAGCTCTCAAAGTTGAGGCTGTAATGGAGAGGGTATCCCACGATGTCTCGAGAGTCCACCTCAGTATCAAGTCCAACTCTCCTTGCAAAGATACGGAGTAAATACATTAACAGGGTTGCCACTTTGTTTGGGGACTTCAAAGTTGGAACCACGGCATCTCTAATGTATTTGCTCCCTATCTTTGCACGGTGAGTTTGACTTGACATAAAGGTGGACTCTCAGGGTAGCGTGGCATATCTCCTCCATCATAGCCTCAATGTTGAGCGCTTTTTTGAGCTTAAGAGTTCGTTTCACAGAGAACCAATGGCACCATCGTGTTTCTCGCGAAATTTTACGTAAGACAAGGTATTGAATTGCAATCCCCCTCACATGCAAGAGCTTCATTTGGAGGTGTTCCGCATAATGATAACTAAAGAGCATCTTGTAGACAGTGTAGTGGTGAGGCGTGAATGATCGATTATCGATATTTTCCCATTTGAAGCTATGGTATAAGATCGATCATGGAGGTGTTCGTTACGAACACCCCGTTCATCGATCCTCCTCCCTAGCTTTAAATGGCAGATAAACCGATGTGTCGCAAAACACGCCACGCCACTGCTTGTAGAGCAAAAAATCAATTGAAACTCGTCTATTAATGGCTGTTAAATGTCAGGGGATTACTAGACAAGTTTTTGCAAATAGGTCTGGATATACGATCAAATTCCCGAACCAATTACCATTGAAGTGTCGGGAGTCATCAGTCTTAAAATCGTTATTTAGTTTTCGAATGAAAACTTGGCAGAAAGATTTCGCCAGATTTGAAGGCGTTCTAAGCGTTCGGTTGGGTCATGCATCTAAACTAACCTCCCGGCAAAGCGGGAGGTATCGCCAGATTTGAAGGCGTTCTAAGCGTACAGTTGGGTCACGCAATTAAACTAACCTCTCGGAAAAGCGGGAAGTATCGCCAGATTTGAAGGTGTTCTAAGCGTTCAGTTGGGTCACGCAACTAAACTACCCTCCCGATAAAGCGGGATGTATAGCCAGTATTTGAAGGCTCTCCCGGCGTTCTCAAACTAACAGTTAACTAGGCGCTCACTATAAAACTTGCCAGGTTCAAAAAGATTTTCAGGCAGAACTAACATTCACCTCTCTCAACTCACTACTTCTTTCCTCCAAATCCAATTAATCTAAATCCCATACGAGTACGACATACAAATCAAACAGCATGTTTGCTAAATTTAATTTTTACCGCCTTGAGTTTGCCTCAACACTTGAACTTAGACGCTAAACTGTAAACTGTCTTAATTTGGTCTCCACTTCTGCCGTGCTAAGGAAGAACGCCGTATGAACATTCGAGAGTTGCCAAATTTCCCCGGATAAAACATGTAACATTGAAAAAAATCTATGTATATTTTTCCTCAATATTTTCAGATGTTTTAGATTAAATTGCGTACAAAATTGTCTGAAAATTTTTGAAAATAATATTCACAATATCCCCAGTAAATTCAGTTTTTATCAAAGGAAACTTGGCAGCATCTGAAGGATCATACGGCGTTCTTCCTTAGCACGACAGACTTGGTGTTTGAACTGGAAACCGAGACAATAGCAGTTCTTAAAACCACTTCACAATTAGTAGGATAGGATTTGAACGGATAACTTCTCGATGAACTATTCCTCTGCAGCATAAGTTGCCGCCCTCAAAATCGAAGGCGTTTTCCAGCGAGACCTAGGAGCCCGATATTCATTCAACTCGTGGACATGATATGGCCTCTCCGGATTTTTGCGGTTGGATTGGATTGATAGGCTTGGATTCCAAGGGAATAATTATAGACCTGGAAAATAGGACTGTGTCATGAAGGAGTTATGCATCATTGTTAATAGAGTTTTTTTTTCATCGCTGCGTTACGAGATGAAAAACATTAGACAATCACACAAACGTTCAATCACTCACAAGTAACACTTCAAGGATTTTTATAGGCAAAAAGAATTTTGGAGACGAATGGAGACGTTTGGAGACGTTTGGAAACGAATGCGTGGTAAATTGATGAACAAACACTTGATCGAGTATGAACATTAGAATTCAAATCAATAGGATTCTCTTCACCCTACCTGTTTCAACTATTGTGACACAATTTAGAGCCAGCACAGATGACTTATTATTTTTTTCTCTTTTTTTTCTCATCGATTTTAAGCTTAAACCGCTGTGGAGAATATGCTGCACCAGATAAAGTATCAAGATCATCGTGTAAAAATACTCAGGGGGCTAGGCCAACGTCTCAAACATGTCGTAAATGCAACGTAAATTATTTAATTTTTCTTGGAGGAAAAAAAAATTATACAGGAAAACCTCAGCCTGATTTTAACAAAAAGGAAACATGGAAAATTGGATAGCATGAAGGGTAACTGGTTAAATGTTCAAATGAAAACAAAAATAAAAAATAAAACTTAAACAGATCTGTGCGGATTATTTCGCATCAAATCACTTAATAAGAAAAATTACTACCACCACGAAAGAAATTTTTCGCTCATATTGTCTCTCTCCCACCCACCTCTCCGCTCTCCTCGCCCTCCCACCTCCCCCTCTCTGAAATTTCTCTCTCAATTTCTCTCCCTCTCTCTTGTATGTAATAAAGCCGCCTTGCATCTCAGTAAGTATTAGAAAATTCATGACTCGTCTATAAGAGATATAATTTGGACCGTGTTAAGCAGGAATGACCCAAGCAACATCAGCGATTGTCAAATTTAAATGGGAAATTTGATTTCTTAAATTAAAACGGTTTTGCGGATTTTTGTGCAAATTTCTGTGACTTTTTTGCATAGCACGAAGCAAATTCCCGAAAATTTGCAAAGGAGTCTGCTTATACGTTCTCCTGTAAAAAATAAAATTGCCCAGTTAAACTTGGCAATAGCTAATGTGGCTTGGTTCCTTTCTGCTAAACGCGGTCCATTTCACACTGTTAATTTTTAAACCTTTTCGTAGATTTCTCTTATTTTTGTTCCCTCTTTTTTTCTTATTTTTCTCCTCAATACATGCGAGTACATACTAAGAATGCTGATCAAGCTTCCGCGCGGACTTTCCGTCAGTTCCAAATCACTGCAATCAGTCAACACGGAGCTTCATTTAAACTTCTGCGCGGGTCAATGGAGTGTTAATATTTTTGTTTAATCAAATCCGAGCGAGCAATCAGTGACCTATAAAGTTCGCCGTCATATTTTAAGTTCAAGAATGAGAATAAAAATAGCCGTGCAGTCGGAAACATGAAACTATGATTTTTGAATGACTGCCACGGGCTCCGACTAAGAGTTCCGCTCTCGGCTCAAGTTTACACTTCATCCTCTCCCCTCTCCCCTCTCCCTCCCTCATATTCTATCAAAAAATGAGAGTCGCCCCTCGAACACTCTGCCGTGCTAAGGAAGAACGCCGTATGAGCCCACGGATCTTGCTAAATTTCTAGTGTTAATATACGAATTTTCGGAGAAACCTGTGAACATTTTCCCTCCAATTTTTCAGAGAATTTTATTAGCAGCAAGATTTAAATTATATGAAAATTTCAAGAGAAAATATTCATTACTCTCCCTCAAAATAAGCATTTTATTGAAGGAAATTTGGCAACGCTCGAATGTTCATACGACGTTTTTCCTTGGTATGGCACGGCAGTACTGCGAGGCTTATCAGCTTAGTTACAGGCTTGATTTGTGAATTGAATTTTATTTTCCTCTTCGATGACGAGCGAAACATATGTTTTTCGATTAATTACAATGATATTTATTTACCGGTCAATAGAACACATTGTTATGGTATTCTCAAGGGAGAGATATGTGAAAGGAAAATGGCACTTGACGATGAGATCAATCAGAGTTTGTTCAGGACTTATTTAAAAAGTTGGAAATTAGAAAATTCACGACAGCCTAAAATTCGTTGACCAGCCAGAGAGGGATGCTTTTTTATAGTATAAGGATTGAGATAGAAATAATTTACGACAACTCTGCCGTGCTAAGGAAGAATGCCGAATGAACATTCGAGAGTTGCCAAAATACCCTCTATAAAACATCTATTTTTGACGGTATTTATGCATATTTTTCTTTCAAACTTTCAGATAATTTTGATTAAATTGCGTACAAAATAGTCTGGAAATTGAAAAAAATATTCACAATTTTCCGAGCAAATTCTGTTTTATCGGAGGAAACTATGCAACATCTAAAGACTCATATGGCGGTCCTCCTTAGCCTGGCAGAATTATTCCCGTGTATTTCTATAGAGGTGAGAAAAGTGGGAGTGCCTTCAATTTTTGAACACACAACACTCACATCCGTGGAACAGGAATAGTTGCATCAAGGCGCAACAACCAACTCAGTGTAATATTCTCAGGTAAAAATCCTACCTGAATTATTGGCCGTGGATACTCCGACTCCAGCCTCGTGTGACTAACTGGCAACACTGTTTCTCAATAGGTAGGTGCTCTCTTATTCGGGAGCAACAACCGACGAGTCCCGGGCATTTTTGAAGCAGTGAGAAAAGTGGGAGCGCCTTCAATTTTTGAATGGGCAACACGCACATTCGCAGAACAGGATGCATCAAAGCGGCAAAATCATCTCTGTCCGCTTCGTCAGAGACATTCGTCGATCAACGTAAAAATTTAATTTCAAATTAACGAGCAGTCCATTCCGCTGAAGGGGGAAATTTAAAAAAGGCTCCGGTAAAAAGGCTGGAAATTACGCTTAATTTCCAGCCTTTTTATCGGCCAGTCCCGTCCCGTGGACTGACTGCCCATTTCACGGGCTGGGCAACGGGGGTGCCCAGTCCCCGGAAAATGTTTTCTAATCTACAAACTTAGTATAATTTTGCCAACGCTTGTAACACACTCACTGAAAAAATCCGACAATTTATAGTTATTTTTCTTCAAAGAATTCTTGCCCATAACCAATGAAGTGAGTTCCCGCATCAAATTTCCATTCTCGGTTAATGGGTGTAAAAGTCCACAAAACCAAATTTCACAGGAGGGGGCAGAAAAACTGATTTTCTCGCCTCTAGGAGGATGTCCAAAAATTTTCTGGAGTATTGAAAGGATGGGTCAACATCTGTTTGAAAATTCTAAAACAATTCTTTAAGTAAAAAAAAATCCAGTGGCTCCTCTCAGGCTAATTTGAAATTTTGGATATAAGTTGGTGCGTCCTTTTTCGAAAAAAATGAAGGAAAAATGAGACTTCCTAACTTTAAAGAAAATAATTAAAAAGGGGCAAATTTCCAAGAATCGCAGGTTAAAATAATCCTGAATTTTTTATAAACCAGAGAATGTGGCTGGAAAAATCAGAATGCCTTAGGAATGAGTGGTTTATTAAAGTATTTATTTTTATTCGGACCCCTATTAAGGCAACATGTGTCTCCAGTCAAAGCCCCACTCCTTAGTTCCCCGCTTTCCCCTCCCGTGAGTGAATCAACAGGGCTGCCTGGACCTCCCTTCCCCTGCCTCTCACGCCCTCTCTCAAGACAAGTGGAAAGAATGGACTCGTCTGCTTGCCGCGCATGCGCGTTCGCGTCTCGCCCACGAGGTATTCGAGAGCCAGTGTTCCTCAGCCTTTTGATGTGTTTAGTGACATTTGGATTCGTTGCTACAGTGTTCAGTTTCTTATTTAGTCCCAATGAGTGTTCCTGCGCAAATTGTGGGACTTCGGTGTATCGTTTATCCACAACTCAGGAAATACGCTGTGAATAGTTAATTTGTTACATATTTTTGTCGAAGAGTGCCTTATTTGTTTACATTTTCCTTTCTATTCTAATTTAAATTTAATATAGTTAAAATGTGCGAAAGCAGTTTAGTTAGTAATTCTCAAAGCACAGCTGATTATTTAGCACAATTGTTGAAAGATAGGAAACAAGTGACCGCGTTTCCCAACGTCTTCATACATGTGGAACGACTCATAGATGAAGGTTAGAATTCCTCACATTACTTTGTTGTGTTTTCCAGGTTCCATGCTCAGGTGTTTTGGAGAGTGCATCTTGACTTCTCCATGTCTGTTTTCGTAACATATCTCTGGTCGCAACCGGTTTTCTGATCAGCAACCTCCTTGGTCTTATCCTCCTCAGTTTCTGACCAAGTTCTTTTGAGATACTGTTCGTTAATTTTATGACCTAATTCATCCTTGTTCACTGCTGAAGGACACCTAGAATGATACTGCATTTCTTGACCAGCAGGATCACTCACAATCTCGTAGTTTGATCACAGATTAAAAAGTCCCTGCTAAGTTTAATTTTATCCGTTCCTAATTTTAAGAGACTTGCATTATTCAAATGCATAGTTTCTGACTCTTCTTAGACTCTAGCTGGCCACTCCTTCTTTCGGTCTTTTCATTTGTTGACGGTCTTGGCGGAGGAGTCAAATTTTTCCCTTCCTGTCATTGGAACCTGATAAATGCACCTATCATTATATCTATTAGCCATTTACTCCGGCTTTGATCACAAGAGCTTGGCCTAAATTTGAGTGCACACTTGAATTCGTGTCAGTCACTACGCACACACCTCAGCCTCACACGATTTCTGTTAAATATGCATACTCATGCGTATTTCAGTTGCAACAGGTGTGTGTCTCCTAAATTAAGGTCAGCTCTTGTCCATAGCATTGGTTTGCTAAGTGATTAGCAAAATTCTGTCTCAATCATGATGCCCTAGCTCCCTGCCAATCTTACAAACGTACACATCTAAGTACATATATTTTCACTGCAACAGGTGTGTGTGTGTGTTTACCTATCATGAAAGTCTTTTTATAGGTGTACCTAGTTTTAATTTGTAGAGCATCAAGGATTTCATGACTTGCCTCATGATGCTGCTTCTAGTAATCGTTTTGGCATCCTAACCTTTGCCCGAAATCATTTTTTTCAAAGAAAAATTGAACGAGTTCTAAGTTGGGGAAATGTCTGCAAACATGAAAATCCGACACATACAATCATGATTTCTAGTCACTTTATGCACATTGCACATCAAGTCCGAACCTTACCGGCTGTATGCAACTTACAGTCACCGGAAATGTTTCATGCTATCACCAAGAGAAATTGAAGGCTCAATGTGATCAAGAAGTACTGAATTCCGTCAGCATTTTGTGACTTGAAAAAATAACATCCAATTGAGTATTAATAAAAAATTGTGTAGGCCTGAATTCACTTTCCACTCCAGTTCATCACGAGTATTAGGCTTATATTTACTAATGCAATCATTTAGTGATTGCAGCCCTCCTTGCTGAAATGAATTTGATGAGAATACTGCAACCATTTGAAAGAATGTAAATGGATTACATTTAGCCTCAAGGAACCAACGTGATTACAGTGTTCTCCAAATTGTGCAACTCCTGCTTTGCTTTAAAAAAATGGTGAATGTACAGTAACAAAATGTACCTGATATTTTCCCCTTTAAAGAAGTAATTTTTTGGAGAAAAATCAAAAACAATTCGCTATTGTACCTAGGTATTTTTTTTTATATAGATGATGATGCACAATTTTTACAACACTGTAATCCTGTCAGTTTTCTTCTGTTCTATGCAGTTTAAATGTTAGTCTGCATTTTCCTGATTCCCTAAAGTTCTTTTAAAATTGTCTTAGGTACTTACATTTAAGTAATCGGGACAACACAAAAATATTAGCAAAGATGAGTGATGAAGAGAAGATAGTAAAACTCTAGTAAGTTTAACCTTTTATGGCCTAAGTACAAAAGGTGTAACTGAAGGAACGTGAATCTTACTCTGCAATTTTTAACTTACTGCCAATTTTTACCTTACTGTGGGTAGGAACAGTCCGACCGGATGATCTTTAATATGTTTAATGATGCATGGCTCACAAAAAATTTCTCTGAAAAAGAAGATGAAAGAAAAGTTCACCCTTTTTTAAATTGGTGAAGTAAGAAGTAAAAATTTTGAAAGTGATGTTTTTCTTGTTAACTTTTGATGTGGGTCAAACCTATTGAGCAAAATTAGGTAATTGAAATTATGCTCTAAGTAAGTGTCTTTTTAAACCCTGAAATCAATTCAAGTCCTTAAGTAGGGTTGCATAGTTATTTAAGTAAAGTTGTTATGAAATGTTGGGAATACGAAGAATTTAACCTACGTTTTATTAAATTTTCCTGATGTAAACATTCATGTAAAAAGGATCTCCTTCTGGAATTCTCCTTATTTTTCAACAAACTTCTTCATGAATGAGGAACTGAGAAGTGTAAGTTAGGGGCTGTCTTTAAATTACGCCAACCATCGG